>CANSZD010001629.1:0-288863 GCA_947648045.1 Beta corolliflora | reverse complement strand
TCGATCTAGATATTTCAAGAGTCAGAACAACAAGAACCACCAGAAGCTAGTAAAACTAAATAATTTATTCACAACATAACAAGAGCAAATAAGAATAATCGTATCGAGAAACAAATATCAGCCGGAGAGACTTCTAATATTTTCATAAAACAGCCACATATGAGGAAGTAATGATTATTTGACCTAAGCTCTCACATTGTAAATGCTTTAGCACATCAATCTTTTTGAACAAATGAAGTGTACATCCCTCCCCTCTACTTCTGCACCTACACTTCCTCTATTCACTTAAACTTGCAACACTTCCCTTTCATGGCAATATCAGATTACTTGCAACACCTTCACTTTTGGCATTCCCCATGTTGCAAACAAAGGTGAACATAAAATATATATTGAATCATCCCTCTTGGTCTGAAATTATTCATATTCATGATTAACAAAAATATTCATTCTTATCTTTCCTACATAGAGTGGTTAAAAATGTGTGGAAGTACATCGAAAAGGGTGCCTAGTTACATGTCTCAAAAAATAATGGCGATTGGTAACTAATATTAAAAAAAGTCTTTTATATAAAAATAATAGCAGTTAGATATCCAACTATCTATTAGCACGCTTCCCGGTGATCTATATGAGCTGGTACATTTCTTCATCAAACAATCAGTTTGTTGGTTGATCATCCCATGGCCGCCTATGTGCTAGTGTAGACCAGTTTCACTTATTCTTCAAAACAAGTTATTTAAACATCCTGTAGACAATTTTTTTGTTCACAGGTATATGTTAGCCTAAGAACAACTCTCTAGAGTCATCTAAATATATACAGCCTAATACATGCTGTGGCAAACAAAAAAAAAAAAGCCTAGATATTCCACAATGACAAGTAGGTATTAGTACTATGGCTTTCAACCTAAATGGTTTCAATTCAAGCTTATGGTTTAGGCATCAGATGTCCAAACATACAATTTGATGGTCAGAAGTCAAAACCCGTGGAATATTGAACATGTTGACTTTACTGAGAGAACCTACTTATAAGGTATCCAGCGACTGCGCCACAACCTAACAAAACATCTCAGCTGACTTGCCAAATCATCGACTGTGTTTCTATTTGCTAATGTAATACAACTTCAGAGGCCACATTCTTACAACTCCAAAGCTCCAATGTAAGATAAATTCTGTCCACCTATCAGGTGGTCTTGAGTATTCCACCAACTACCAGAACATCTAAGCTGACTTGCCTAATCATCAAATGTTCCGTAATGTAATACAACTTGATCGTTAATTTCTTACAACTCCAAAGCTCCATTCCGAGATTAATGCTGTCCTCCATTGTCAAGTGGTCTATGAATAGTCCACCAACTAAATCTCAGCAAAGGTTTTCAAAATAGCAGTAAATTACTAAATTCCGCCTCAGTATTCAGACTATTCACATAGGAGATTCTTCCAAGCCCCATTCATGCAGTCATGCTATACCAAGCACGGTTGATGGAAATACTTTCTCAGGCCACACATGGTAAAATCAACTAAACTGTACTCACTGCTTTATTGATCATGAACACATTAACTCTACCTCTTGCTCTTTACAAAGCTTCAGTACAGGGTGACTGGAAGCTGCCCCACTAAGCAGGGTCACACTACTACGTGCCACCTCATCCCTTGAACAAAGTTAATTCTGCCTCAGATAGATCGACTTCTCTTATTATTCTTGTAAACAAGCAGAATAATCCATGTATGAGGACAGAATAAGTGCATACCAAATATAGATAAAATACCCATCGGGACTCCTTAGACCAGGACAAAGGCATTCATGATCCAGATATAGGGTGATCATCTTTCTTACATATGGATGGATCATTTTTAGCTAATCTGAAATTAAACCAATGCCAGTGAGGAAGCACACAACATGTAAACAAAGAGTTTCCCTCATTTCAACTCAAGATATAATTACTTTTTTGAATTTCAGCAGCTGAAGTACAAGGAAAATCAATTATTTATTAAATCATAATCATTATGATTCCGGATACAATAAAAAGCCATAGTTAATCACAGTATTATACTATTGTCATCTAATACAGTGATTGATATGATTTCACATGAATTGAAAGCATGTCGAGGAATGCAGCTACCTGTCTCAATCTTTAGGAGTTGATGAAGAAATTAACATTATTAAATGTTCATATTATTTGTCAGATTCAACAAGCTATTTCTACAAGTTGCATGTTTAACTCAAGTACTTAATCTAGAGGCGAAAATAAAAAAATACATCACAAATATCTCTCTTTTACTGGGAAAACAAGACAGGAATGGTTTTTACTGTGAGAACTAGCACTTACTTTAGTGCGAAGTAAAGAATTGTACAACATTTAACTACTGAACTAGGAATTCCATTGAACAACATCAAAATCTCACTTGTAGCTAGTTAAATCCAGAAAACATGCTAAAACTGTCAACCTCGTGATTTTGTTCAGCTTAAAAGAAACTATGTCAGATCCTGCTTTCCTAGAGTTATGTCTGACATTCTACTTGCACCAAAGTCTAGCATATATCTCAAAATAACATGTTGGCTTAGAAGCATACAGTGAGTTTTACTCAAAAGAAGAATCCCAGCCACTAGAAAGGAAGGAAACAGAGTACATTCTCCTATAAGAAATTGCTGCACACGTCAAGCATTCTTGTAATGGGTTTTCACCAACCCTTTTAAGAGCAACGAATCTGCCATTCAAGTCGAGCAAGCTAATCAAGAACTAAAACATACCAAGCAAATTGTTGTTCTAAAAAAAAATTGAGTGAGCTCACCAACAGAGACCACAAAGTAATGAATAATGATCAGCTCCGAACTTTCAACAATAAGAAGTTGACAAAATCAGCAACTAGAAAACTCACCTTCCAAAGGCGAAGTTGGAGGAGGCATCAACATACCACTGCTAGTATCTGGAATATTCTTGAGATGAGGCAAAATCCCTTTTGGTATTTTTCCACGAATATATGAAGAACTTGAACCATTTGCTTCTCTCTTGCGTGACACATTATCAGCCATAGCAGCTGCAACTCGAGAAGAGTGATCACTGCCAATTGGCTGCGATGATAAAGGAGAACTTAAGAGCAATGAAGCATCAGGAAGCTTCTCAACTGGTGCAGATGACATAGGTGACACATGTTTTGATGCTTGATCAGATGATGATATAATTGAACTGCAGAAACAAGGTCTGACATGGTCAAGCAATCCTCATACAAACTCAATTGATGGAATAACAACACTATTAGTTTCATGAACAATCAACAACCAATAACTAAAACAAAAAAATAAACACGACATCAACGACTTAATAGAAAAATACAAACTAAAAGGTACTAATCTGACAGTACTTATCAGATACAGCCCTCAAAAATATTAACCAGCATATACAACAAAGAGCAAGGGAGGAAAGGGAATATAGCTGTTTCAAGAAACAGATAAAATCCTGCTACGTAAAAGTTAGAATGAAAGTGTAAAAGCGGGGTTTTAATCACTGGAAACAGGCAGTAAAACCTAATCCTTTACAGGATTATACTAGGCAATGAGAAGTCAAGCAGTAGCAGATGTGGCTTGTCGATGACTGTTGAGCTACTCAAGCGAGGAAAGTCCATGTCATACATTTGTTTTCATATCCTTCTATATCTTAATTTTCTACAATTTTGGC
Organism: Beta corolliflora; assembly: GCA_947648045.1. Classification (NCBI taxonomy): domain Eukaryota; kingdom Viridiplantae; phylum Streptophyta; class Magnoliopsida; order Caryophyllales; family Amaranthaceae; genus Beta; species Beta corolliflora. The sequence goes on along the minus strand of CANSZD010001629.1, from coordinate 285,192 downwards.
GTGTTAAACCATACAGTCATATCAAAATCAAAAGGTTCTATAGTTGAATCGCTTCAAAAAAGGTTTCAAAACATTGAGTAAATCAGTACAGTAGTAAGAAAAATATTTCCATAACCTAGGACTAAAGATGGGCACTATGCCAAATCACAGAACTGGAACATACACTGTAGATTAAGAACGCAGTAATCACATCAGCTAGACTCTCCACAGCAAGAAATTAAGGGTCCATTTGGTTTGATGGAAAACATTTTTCATGGAAAATGGTTTTACATGAAAAACATTTTCCGGTGGAAAACCTAAATGAATATTATTTTTTTCCTTTATTTGGTTTCTTCAGAAGGCTTTAAAATGAGAGATGTTGGAAATGAGAGAGTGGAGGAAAATAGTTTTCCTTCCAATTTTGGAGGAAAATGTTTATAAAGGAATGGAAACTCTTTTCCACCTTAAGCTTTTCTTTTTTAAATCCTTCCAACCAAACTACGGAAAATGGGAAAATCGTTTTCCTCCAAAACAAACGGAGCCTAACACCTCATCCTTACATCGAATTCCTTATTAACCCCCGTAAGACAGAATTTGATCAATATATGACCCAATAGAGAAACTCATAATTAGTTAACTGTTATAAATTACTATAACACATTACTACAAACACTCATATTTCATTGCTCGCTCTCTCTTTCAAAACCCCCTATTTTCCCCCAAGATTGTTCCGGAAAACCCCCGTTATAACTTATAACAGTTAGGAATACGTTATAGCTCGACCCAATATGGCCTTTAAGTTATAACTACAGCAAAAACTCAAAAAGGTGTTTAACTAGCTCAGCAATGAAAAACTGAGAGTCACATTTTGTTGTCATATTCGCGCGTTTAATAACTGAAAAACAGTTTTCCAATCTCGAAACATACAAAGTCAATAGAAATCAACAGCAACAAACAAAAATATGACAAAGAAAAGTACGCAATCTAGTGCTACTAAGAAATGAAACCATAAAAAATATGATATTAAGCGTAAATTGGGTCAAGAAGAAAACCCTAATCGAAAGAATAAGTTGAATTTTCTCTCTTAATTATAATTCGCAGATGGAAAGAGAGGGGAATTACTGGAATTGACGGGGATTCTGAGAGTTGTGAGAAGTAGATGAGGTTTTTGAAGGTTGAGGAAGGTGGTGTTTGTGATGTTTAATGGATGAGTCTTCATCTTCTTCGTCGGACGATGCGTAGTCTACTAGCGACATCTTTCTCTTTCCTCTTTACAGTCTCCCTCGCGCTCACCCGATCCTTGAGCTGAAACAAGACCAACAAAACTTGGGCTATGCGAGTAATTTTGTATACTTCCTCTGTTCACTTTTACTCGACATGTTGGAAGTTAGAACGAATAAGCGGAAATATTTATTAATTTCCGATAGAAATCAAATAGCTATGTCTATAACCCAATTGGTAAAGAAGTCGGTCAAGTTTAAATTGAGTGATGAATGTGAAGAAGCTTTTCCGAGGTTAAATAAATGGCTTACCTCTTCCCTTGTTCTCACCCTCCCTTCAGTGCATTTATGGTCGTGTGTGGTGTACAAAGATGCGCTCCAAGTATGGATTATTATGATGTGTATTGATGCAAAACGAGAAAGTTATAGCATATGTTTCTCGACAACTTAAACCACATGAACAAAATTAGCCAACCCATGATCTTGAACTAGCCGCTGTCGTATTTACCCTCAAAATTTGGCGCCATTATTTATATGGTGTTCCGTGCAAAATCTTTACCGACCATAAAAGTCTCAAATACATCTTTATCCAAAAAGAGTTGAACACAAGAAAATGTAGGTGGCTAGAACTCCTAAACGATTACGACCTTGACATCAGTATCATCCTGGAAAAGCAAATGTCGTAGCTGATGCCCTTAGCCAAAAAGTTCACCTAAACACAACCTTGACCCTACCCAAAGCCATAAGCGATGACCTATGGGAAATGAAAGCGGAGATCATTCATAGAAAAGAAGGTGCATACTTAATTGAATGCATTAGAGTTAAGACCAATATTGTTGGGAGAAATGAAGGAGGCACAAGGTGGAGACTCGGAGTTAGAGAAAATAAAGAATGATGTGAAGAAAGGGAAGTCGCCAGAATTTGTGATCCAAGAAGATGGTACTATGAGATTTCCGGAAGGCTATGTGTCCCTAATAATGAGACATTAAAGAAGAAGATTTTAGAAGAGGCTCATAACATTCCTTTCTCGATACACCCTGAAGGAAACAAGTTATACAATGATTTAAAACAAACATTCCGGTGGAGTAATATGAAGCAAAAAGTTGTTGAATTTGTCGCAAGACGATGTCTGACTTCTCAAAAGATCAAGATAGAGCACCAGAGACCTGCAGGACTGCTACAACATTTGGATGTCCCTACTTGGAAGTGGGATTCGATCACGATGGATTTCATAATGGACTACCAGCATCAACTCGAAGCATGAACTCTATCTGGGTGATTATGGATAGATTGACAAAATCCCCACATGTCTTGGCTATAAGAAATAATTGGAGTTTGGACAAGCTAGCTGAGTTGTATGTAAACACAATTGTCAGGCTACATAGAGTTCCGAGTTCAATTGTATCTGATCAAGACTCAAGGTTCCAAGCAAGGTTTTGGAAAGAATTGCAGAAAGCTCTTGGTACTAGACTCAATTTCAGTACAGCTTTTCACCCAGCAGCCGATGGTCAGACAAAACGGACAATTCAGACTCTTGAGGATATGTTGAGGGCTTGCATATTGGACTTTCAAGGAAGTTGGGACAAAATACTACTACTTGGTAGATTTTTCATACAATAACAACTATCAAGCTAGCATTAAGATGGCACCATATGAATCACTCTATGGTAAAAGATGTAAATCACCCATTTGTTGGAGTGATATTGAAGAAGCTCGAATGATCGGACCCGACTTGATACAAGAAACGACATAAAAAGTACGGTTGATTCAGACCAGGATCAAGACTGCTCAAAGCCGACATAGAAGAGTTATGCGGATCGACGAAGGAGACCACTAGAGTTCATAGAGGGTGATCATGTCTTTTTTTAAGTATCACCTATCATGTCTTTTTTTAAGTATCACCTACTAAAGGTAGGGTTGTTCCAAAGACCGGAAATGGGACCGGACTGGACTGAAGATTCCGGTCCGGTCCTCGGTCCACAGAAAATCCTGATTCCGGGTTTTCGATCCGGTCAGGTCCGATTGAAGCCCGAGAAATTACAGTCCGGACCGGTGGACCGGAAAATCTTTTTTTTAGTCAAAAAAAGTTTATATGTTAAAAATACTCCCTCCGTCCCAGAATAGTCTGAACACTTTCCTTATATGTTTGTCCCAAATTAGTTTGAACACTTCCATTTTTGGCATGGTCCCACTATTAATATATTATTTCTTTTATACTACTTTGGCCCACACTCTACCTTTTATCAATAAAAAGTTACACAACTTTCTCTCTCCACTAATAAAAAATACTCCACCAACTCCTATCACATCTACTTTTTAAATAAAATAACATTTGATAACCACACTACAACTTATCATCTTAAACTACGTGTCCCAAGAAGTGTTCAGATCTTTCTGGGACGGAGGTAGTAGTTTAAAAGGTAGAAAGTTAAAATCCTACTATTTATTACCTTTAGGATTATTGTTATTAAAATTATTAAATTTTAATGTATCTACTTTATAAATATCTTTAAATCAAATAAAAAATATCTCTTTTCAAAAAATATATATAGATTACAGTGCAACAGGTCCAAAACCGGACCGAACCACAAAAATTCCGGACCGGCACGGAACCGGAACATAATTTTTCCCGGGTCTAGTCCCGATCCAAAAATTCCCGATTCCGACCCACCGGTCCATCCCGGTTCCGGTCCCGGTTCGGTCCAATCCTGGACCTGTGCATACTCCTAACTAAAGGTGTCATGAGATTTGGTCAACTGCGGTAAGCTAAGTCCAAGGTATATCGATCCATATGAGATTCTCGAGCGAGTGAATAAGTGGCTTATCGATTGGCACTACCAACAAGCCTAGATAAGGTGCATAATGTCTTCCATATATCGATGTTACAAAAGTACATACCTGATCTAAGCCAGATGATTAGTAATGAACCTTTACAACTGAGTAATGACTTGACTTATGAAGAAAAACCAATTGAAATCCTCGATCGTAGGGAAAAGCAACTCAGAAACAAAGTAATTTTCATGGTAAAGGTTTTGCTATCCATTCATTGAAGCAACTTGGGAAGTCGAAGATCAAATAAAAGCGAAATACCCTCATCTATTTGCTTAGATTATTATGTATGTTTTGAATATCATGTCTCATCTGCATATGTTATCCGAAATATGAATATGTTTTAAGTTCAAGTATGAGATAATAAAATAATGAATTCCATGACCTTATTTTGACTTAATAAGTTTCGAGGACGAAACTGTTTCAAAGGGGGTGAGAATGTAAGATCCCGTATCTAAGTATTACTAATCATCGTACTTGTCTGATTAAGTATAAATTAAATCATAAACTAACAAAACAAGAGTTAAAGCCTTAAAGGTTAAAAAGGTATAATAACTTATTCCAAATTTCTTGTATTAAACCTCAATGTAGAACAACAACTATATACTTAAAAGAGAAAAAAAACAAACTAAATATAATCAAAATTTATATAACTTTAGCCCATCTTCTTCCTTCCTCCATTTTTCTTCTTGGCAGATTTTTGAGAAATATTCACACATGAAATCAAACACTCATGTCAGTTCTCATATAATCAACAAAGCTTGCTGCCATATCTCAGAAAATCTGGAAAAAGACCCAAACTTTAAATTCTCAATCTTCCTCCATTAATGTACCTTGACCAAAGATCATAATTTTTCAATTTATAAATTGAGCAACAGTAGAATGATAGCTTCCAACAAATTCTATAAATATCCAAGCAATTATCGATCAAGAACTCAAGCCAACAACTAGAACTAATTACTTATCAATTGCTCCAAAATTCATAATTCCTCTATCTCCTTCGTGTTCTGTTTCTTAAGACTTGTGGTAATACCACTACCACGCCATATGCCGAACCACCACAGTCCACTGCGTCGCCGTAGTCACCACAAAGAAGACCACCACTCAACCACGCACTCCCTCCTCTCGTTCGCACTCTCTCTCCATTGAAATAAAAAGAATGCTAAAGTTTATTAAAATACTCTCTATATTTTTTTTTTTTTTATTAGGAGATTCCCGCAAAACAAAGAACCTAAGAGCTAACCCCTACAAGGCTACTAGTCGTGAAATAGGTAGAAACACCAACACATTGGTTTTGTTAGGTAAGGCATGCATAGCATGCTTTATAATGGAGACACCCCAAAGATAATGTCGGGGGGTAAAAGGAAATCGAACCCCGACCTTGGGGCGCATAAGGGGAGTGCTTTATCCACTTGGAAGCTAACTCCCTAAATCCTTAATATACTCTCTATATTGATATTAGAAACTTAATAACTAAAGCCTATGACAACCTTAGTCCTTAGTTAATTATTTGAGTATATAAGTTCTAACTTACATGTATTCACTCAACATTATTGACCACGCTTCACTAATACTCATACTTCTAATTTCGAATTAAGTTATTATAATGATAACAATATGAAATTAATGACTAAATGTTACTAAACATGAGTTAAATGATAAGTCACTTTAATAGGTAAAGAATACTTTAAGTGTTGATAATTATTAACGTACATGTTTAGGACCATATATGACATCATTCTCCGGACCAAGGACATTATGATATTATGACTATGGACTCTATGACAAAATTTTACCTGACTTGGACTTAATATAACTATCAAACTTACTTTAAATGACAAAAATAATCTAATTAATAAGGCCTAAGGGTTAATAAACTAAACATATATTAACATCACCATTCTTGAGCAGATTAAAAGGATAAAGGATATCACAGCCTCCCCCGACTATTATTAAAGTTGTTACGCAAGATTTGAGGTAACGTATACTGCTAACACCCGCATTCCCCTTTTAACCAAATTTCATGATATTATTATGTTAATGTTCATTTATGGATTGCGGGATACGAAATATTTTATTACTATATCGTTGTTATACAGTATAATATTATATAATGTGCTCATGGAATGATTTGATGGAATGCACAATATGATTTATATGACTCTGCTAAAATAAATAAAAGGTATGAAATATGATAAACAAAAGCAAAATATGGTTCTTGGCAGTATTATGTTATGTTGGTCGTGCACGTACTATTATGTTATATGGCGGAAACACCACCTTCTGGGTAGGGATAATTATCCCTCGAGGCATCGCATTATGCATGGCTTTATGCCACCTTCTGGTTAGGGACAAGGTCCCTGGTGGCTATTGCCCTATGATTATGATGATGATGTTTTATGCGAGACGTCGTCCCTTCTATTATACGCGCCAAGTTACCAGTAAGATAATGACGTAGTTGAAATTAATGGAGGAAAAACAAGCGCAATTCCTAATACGACCAAACAAACATTTACAAGCAATAAATCCATAGAAACTTCGAATCCACCATAAAAGAGTTAAAACTCTCAAATATTATTATTAGAAGAAAAGTTGCCTTTTAATGAAAGCTAAAAACATTTAAATAGTCTAAGCAAAACCCTAATAAAAAAAGTAGGAAATAACAAAATTAGGAAATTATTAAAATGCTGTTTTCGGACCCTAAACGAACTCGGTTGGCTTAAAAAGCATGTAGCTTACGGCATAGCGGTGAGTTGGATTCGTTGGCCCATTTCCCTTTCCGAAAAGGCATTTTATTAAGCATCATGACACCGGGAACCTGACTAGTAGAAATCATTTCAGGCTTTTTCGACGATGGGCTTCTTCGTCGAACCGTGTAGCTAACCTTCCTACGTCAGATAATTATGATGATGGGCATGATAAAAAGGATAATAATTAATTCATGTTTAAATCATAAGTTTATGAAATATTTTTACCTTATTCCCTCCTCCCTGTTTGCAACTAAAATGAATTGAAATGAATTTATGATGTTATTAGAATAGTATGTAACTGAGCTTCGGCTCATGACATTTTGTTTTTGTGTTTCAAGTATTGATGGGGATGACATAATGGCGTAGTAGTGAGGATAATTACTATTTAAATTATGCAGGCTCTTATTATTTTGTATTCTAAGCTTAAGAACGTTAGATTATGAACTTTAATTATGCTTCTCCCAATTATTGATACATTTTAAACTTAGTTATGAGTTACATATTTATAATATTACGTTATTTTTAACGAACTTATGTTGCCTTGTATTTTTCAAATGGAAAGTACGGCAGTAACACACCGACTGAGGTCTTCCACTGCTAATCATTAGTTGATTAATGTATTAATGATGCTTAGAAGTCGGAGCGTTATGACAACTTAATATACAATATTAGCTTCCCTATGGTAAGATCTTGGTAGCACAACAACCTAGAGATGTAGATCAACTTTTGATAATGAGCAAGCAGAGCAAATAGGAGATGGAGTTTTACCTAGTTATAAGTATGCTATAAAGTGTCTTCACCATTAATACACTGAATCTTTGCAATAAACCATAAAATCAAACTTTAAACTCTCACAAGAGGAGACTACTAAATTAAACTTTAAACTCCCACTAGAGGAGACAAATACCCTAATAATTGGATAGAAAACTCTCCAACAGAGGGAGAAAAAAGATTGTTAACATAAACTAGAAAAATAAGTGCATAAAAGTAGGATTTGGGGCTTAGCACAATTGAAAAGGATGATGGCAATCCCCAACTGGCTGAATAAAGACTAGGGTTTTTAGGGAGAAAAAAGGAAAGAAAGAAAGAGACAATTGTTGATTTCTTAACTTATTAACACTATTGATCTGGAGGTCAAATCTACCTTAAATAAATACCACCCTAAGAAATTGTGAGATTCTTTAAAGAGCCGTTATATGGTATAAGATTGTTCAACAATACACTCGCTAATATAACCTAATTAAAATCTTATAACTTATCTGTTATAACATACACAAATACTCACATACGAGAGCATTTATTGTACACCTGGGTGTACCATGGTCCATTACATGGTACAACAAGGGTTTTTTTTTGCTCATTTGCTTATTCGCTTATTTCGAACTCTCTTTGTTGTGCGAATTTTGCTCATTTGGGGGTTTAAATGAGCAATAAGTAAAAAAACAGACTTGGGTGTAGACCCGGGCATGGGCCGAGCTTGAGGAAATGGCGGGCGGGCCCGACCCGAGCCCGAAATTTCCAGATTTTGCCCATGGCCCGCCCCTGCCCACGGGCCGGCTCGTGCCTCCCGCGGACCTCGGCCCGTATTTTATGTTGTTTTTTTGGATTCTTGGCAGTTTTAGGCTAAAAAACAAAGAAAAGGGCGTTCGGCCCGCGGGCCATATAAGCGGGCTCGTGCCGGTGCGGGCCTGGAATAAAATTTCTTGACCGTGGCAGGCCCACGAAGCGGACAACGGGCCAGGTCGGACCTTGAGCATGCTCGGACCGGGTCGTGCCCAAACCGTGCCGGGCAGGGCCGGCCCACGTGCTGGTCCGGCCCATGCCCACCTCTACTTGGGTGTACCGTACTCACGATACACCCGGATGTATAATAAAAGTTGTACTCACATACCTAACCCTCTTTCTAAACCCCCCTATTTTCCCATAAATTTCTTTACAAAATCCTTTGTTATAACTTACAGCATCTAGGAATGCGTTATAGCTCCTCGAAAGGCCGATACATTATCTAAGCTATTCACTAGTTTACTTTCTCAACACACCCTTGTTTCCTTTTCTTCCCCTCAATGAGTGGATATCATGATCCATAGTACAAACTTGCCATATTTGTGATCCTTCTGATAATGAAGAATAAGAGCATAATCTTCTTTTCCTTTTTCATTTTTGATCTTTTGGAGAAAGAAAGATTTCCTGCTTGCACTGGGATAAGATATGCCAACAGAATATGCCACTGTCGTGCAAAGAACTGACACTTCCTGTGCTGGCTTTCCACGAACTTATCATGTTGTAAGCAGAATAAAGATCTCAAAAGCATCACCTTAGTTTGCTTAATATATCGGTGTCACTTTTGGTGATTATTATTTGGGTACTTGAGCAGCATACGAGTGAAATTGGCTCATCATTTGAATTGCCAAGTAAGCCAGTTAACAGGATAAGAACATTTGAACAATAAGCTAGTTTTTTTTCAGTTCATCAATTGAAAGCATTCGACATCTACGATTAAAAGAATTACGACACTATCAAAACAAAAACAAAAAATCTTTTATTTTCAGATAGATAAAACTGAATATAGTCTTCCACGAGGAGATCAATCGATTTGACATAGTTTTGACACATAGCTGCTTCTGTTTGTCTACAAAAATCATGTCATTTGCACCCCAATTACTATTTCATGCCATTAATCATATCTTTCAACAGTAGTGAAACTGATTATATGCCAAACCGACATATTTGGGGTTTCTCTTTTCAATATCTTTTCCTGCTTTTGTTTGGCACTTAAGCAGCATGAGTGACATTCCTTGGCTTGTCAGAAAGACCATTTGCTACCAACCTTTCACTATATTCTAAAGTAAAGGTCCTTATTCACTTAGCCAATGAATCTTCAATTTATTGATGAGTACAGGTTTACTTGAGCATCTTATTAGGTGGGTCAATCGATTTTTGTGAAGAAGTCTTGAATCCTGAGTTATTCATTATCCTAGCCTTTACATTTGTGTTGCAGAATTTGATATCAAAGGGTTCAACTGTTGACATGTTTACATAATAGTTACTACAATACAGGCTACAATTCACTGTTGCTATTTTCTTAAAGGTAAGATAAAGTCCCTTGAAAGGAGGGGGGAAATTGGGGATCCTTCTTTAAAAGGGGTGAGATTCGATCCCAAGATCTCTGGAATCGAAGGTGATGCCAACACCACTAGGCTATCACCTGCTGCTCAGTTCCCTATTGCTAATCAACTTTACCTATTCTTTTCCTGGATGTATACGTCCATGTGTAGAAATACTTGTATAGTGTTGCTTTAGGTACGGTTTGGTTGGAACTACAATATTTCATGTGATGACTGGAGGTGGTATTGTAACAAGAACGACGATAACGAGAGCCTTAGTCACAAAATGATTTGGGGGTTGGTTAACATGAGTCGTCATAAAATCTTTGAATTTAGGAAAAATTGATAGGAACAGTCCCAACTATGGGCGTTCCACCATTTTCATCCCAACTAAAGATTATTTCGAATGGTCCCAACTATACATCATTTTTACCAAATTTGGTCCCAAAGAGGTTAATGACCTGTAATAGCAGAAAAACGAATTTCCTTTTTATTTTTTTGCCCCAACTTTCATTTTCTCTCTCCTCTAATGGGCATCCACCCCTCTCATCCCCACCTTCAAAACTCCCAGCCACAACACCACCCCTCCACCACCAACACCGGAGGTGCACCCTCCACCGTGCCACCACAACACCACTAGACCCCCGATCCCACCATCACTCATCTTCAATTTCCGCCAACAATCTAACCCCATTTCTCCACTAACCCACTAACCACCAAAGAATACAAAATCCTCCACAAGTGATGAGCAACACCTTTCTTACCCAACAAAATTTCCCAGAATTCTTCTAAATTAACTCCTCCAACAAAAATGAAGAAAAGTGAAGATATGGGTGTTTCGGAGAAGAATGATAATGGAAATAACAAAGCGAAAGAAAAAGAATTGCTAAGACTAGCAATGGAAATCGATAAAGAAGAAGAAAATGAGTAGCGAGAGAGATAGAGTAGCAGCGCGAACCGTGTCGAGGTGAGATAAAGTAGCGAGAGAGAGTGTGTGTGAGAGTGGGGCTTCTACTGGGACGAGAGAGAGTGGCGCGCAAAGGATGCGCCGGTGGTCGTGGATTTACTACGGCGAGTGAAGGGTGGTGCTTGCGGTAGTTCGAAGGGGCAAGCTCGGTTTGCACGGTGGTGCTGGTGTTTTGGTATCGAAATAAAGCAGATGAGAGAGGGGCTTTCTTTGCCGGTGCTTTCCGGCGAGATTTTGAGAGGGTGGCAGGGGAGGAATGCGGGAGGAAGGAGGGAGGAGGGAGCCGCAACCGGGAGAAGGTAGTAAGGAGAGAGAAAGGGGAGGGAGAAGGTAGTAAACCGAGATAAAAGAAAAAGTAAAAACAAAGATTAACCTAAAATAAAATCGATCACCAACCTGGGGACCATTTCGTAAACATACCCCAAAGTTGGGACTACTCGAAATAATCTTTAGTTGGGACTGAAAATAGCGGAACGCCCATAGTTGGGATTGTTCCTGTCAATTTTTCCTTGAATTTTTTTATTTTGTAACAAAAACAAAACTAAATATGAAATTACCTTACCAATGGTATTGACTTGAGACTTTCTTTACAAAATTACATAGTGATGGTTGTTGACCCTTTTTTTTCCGCCTTGCCCTCTGTTGGATTATGCTCCAAAACTAGTCAAATAGTTTTCCTAATAGTTAGGACTAGTTGCTAATAATTAGTTAGTAGGCTAACAAGTAGTGGTTTACATAATGGTCTATTTAGTGGGATAGCAAGTAGTGGGCTACGTAACGGACATGTTCCTAAATTCTCTCTTTAGTTGCTCATAGTTAAGATGTTATTAGTAGTGCTTTATATGCCTGTTTAAAGGCTGTTTTGTATGCCTAATTAAAGGCTGCTTTGTTTATTCATTTACGTGTGAAATATATAAAAATATAGTCTTTTTAATTTTCTCCAAGTTTCTCTTTTTTCTCCTCTAAAAATCCTATATGGTATCAAGAGCATCGAGTTAGATCCTCAAAAAAAAGTAGAGAGAAATGAAGAAGAAGAAGAAAAAGAAAGGAGAGAAAGAGAGAAAAAAAAGTTAGGAGAAAAAATTATAGAAAAAAAAAGTGAGTGTGTGATCAACCATGGCAAGTAATGGTTTTTTTTTAGGATATGTGGATGGGTTCCCTTTTAGCCCATGAAATTATTTTTGGTTACTATAAAAAAGAGGGAGAAAATATTTAGAGTGATGGGGCAACCTTCAAGAAAATCAGATAATTGACAATCTGATAATGGTGGAAGTCGTAGTCAACGCAAACATGATTTTCGAAATTTTAGTAGTGGATGTGGGCAAGTTTGCAAGACTACGTCGAAGAGAGGTTATGGAGAGAAGTGCTCCATTCATTGAAGGTTGATGAGAAGTGCATCAACAAATTTGAAGATGGTAATGAGAAATGCATTACATTAGGAAGAGAAGTGTAACCGTGTTAATGGAGAGAAGTGCTCCATGAAGATTAAGAAAAAAGTTTGAAGGTCCATCATGCGGGAAGAATTACCAACAAGCAAGATTGTGACACAATGTTTAATGTTGGCTCTTACAAATTTTGGAGCAAGGGGGTGTGTTGGATTATGCTCCAAAATTATACAAATAGTTTTCCTAATAGTTAAGACTAGTTGCTAATAATTAGTTAGTGGGCTAACAAGTAGTGATCTACATAATGGTCTATTTAGTGGGATAGTAAGTAGTGGGCTACGTAGTGGGCATGTTCCTAAATTCTCTCTTTAGTTGCTCATAGTTAAGATGTTATTAGTAGTGCTTTGTATGTCAATTTAAAGGTTGCTTTGTTTATTCATTTATGTGTGAAATATATAAAAATTTAGTCTTTTTAATTTCTCCAAGTTTCTCTTTTTTCTCCTCTAAAAATTCTACACCCGTTGTGAAATATTGTTACTCTCTAAGGACCTCCTTTAGAGTAAGGACCTCCTTTAGAGTGATTTTATGGTACTTTGGACTAGAGATGGCCAACAGTGGGGGCCAATCCAGCCCATCTAGCCCAGCCCACCTAGTGGGCCGTGTGGGTCGAGCCAGCAAAAAGCTCGGTCCAGCCTGCCTCGAACCGTGAAATTGGTGGGTGGATCGTGGGTCGAATTTTTTGAGCCCAACCCACGAAAGCCCGCTACTAAAACCGCCCATCCTGGCCCATGAACCGACCAGCCCAACTCAAGTAATTATTCAACCAAATTATGTATTATTTTAATTAAATTGTATATATTTTAATCAAATTGCATATATTATAATTCAATCAAATTCAAAAATAATAAAACAATTCATTAATATTAATAATTATATATATTTTAATTAGTTTTAAAGGTTTTATGTAACAATAATGAATAATTTCAATAATTCAATAATTTTGAAAAAAAAATTTCTCATACCGGACCACCAGCCCGCTAGGTCCACGAACCGCCAGAATCGCTCCCCGAACCATGAAAACTGGTAACAGACAGGTGTGGGCCAAGATTTTTCAACCCGTGGACAAGCCCACCCAAATCGTGAATTTCACGGTCCGGTCCTACGCCACGAAATCTCAAGCACGACCGTTAGGGCCACTTGACCGGGTCCGCCCAGCCCGCACCAATGGCCATCTCTACTTTGGACAAACTTTCGTACACAATTGTTGTCAAATTAGAAAGCTAGCACGTTTTCTGTAAAAGAATCTTTCCTTTTTATATGAGTTCTTGTTTTTTTTAAAATAAATCTTGTGGATTGTCCAAGAGAAAAACGTGGAAGAAAAATGACTTTGGTGAGTTTTATGGATAGGTCTAAGGAACTATGCTGATGTCCTTGAATTAAAGCAGGAAGGCAAATGGACAAATAATGGTGTATAACTTTTTCCAAACATCTATCTAGTCATCAATAGACCTAGTTATTGGATAGGGTATCCCAATAGCTAAAGGATTAGGTTTAAATTTATAGGGCTTTTATTGGACAGGGCTTTAATGGACAGGGTTATTATTCGATAGGACCATTATAGGGCTCATAAAATATCCCAATAATTTTGAAAAATATAGAGTTTTTTGTCAGAAACAACCTTATAAAAGTGTCATTTTGTGAGAAACAACCTTATAATTTTTTTTGAGAAACAACCTTTAAATACCATTTTCTTGTCGATCGACCCTCGACTATTTTCCGAGATTGACTTGATTTTTCCTGGCGAAGACTTTTTTTTACCCCATTCCCTCTCTTTTTCCCTCCAATTTCTTCCTCCCAACCCCACCCCAACCTCCAGCCTCACCCCCCCATTCTCCATCCTCCACCCTCACCCTCTCGCCTTCTCCTTCGCACAAGAAGCCACCGCATCCTGGCCGAAGCCTAGATATTTCGTCTCCTTTCTCTCATCTCACCATGGTTGCACAAAAAATTCAGCTTGTTGCCATTAACTAGTAATAAACCATGGCCCTCCAATGTTGTTAACCTAAGAAAACTCCCCCCCAGCTTTGTTGCCATTAACGAGTAAGAATGGAGACAAAAAACGAGGCGACATATTTGGGAGAGAAGGAAAGAGGATGAGCAAGCATGACGGTGTTCGGTGGCGGCGATTCGACCGAGGGTGGATGAGAGAGAATGAGGGGTGAGGCCGGAGGTTGGGGTGGGGTTGGGAGGAGAGAGGGAGAGAGATATTGTGTGAGAGAATGAGGAGTGAGGCTAGGAAAGGCGGCGGCAAGGATGGCTCTCCCTCGGCTTAGGCCGAGTGCGATGCGGTGGCTTCTTGTGCGAAGGAGAAGGCGAGAGAGAGATACTGCGTGAGAGAATGAGGGGTCAGACTGGGAAGAAAGTGAAAGAGAGGAGAGAGAATGGTTTGAAGTAAGAAATTGGAGGGAAAAAGATAGGGAAGGGGGTAAAAAAAATCAACGCCGGAAAAATCAAGTCAATGCCGGAAAATGGTCGAGGGGTCTGATCTGACAAGAAAATGGCATTTAAAGGTTGTTTTTCACAAAAAAAAATTTATAAGGTTGTTTCTCACAAAATGACACTTTTAAAAGGTTGTTTCTGACAAAAAACTCAAAAATATATTATATATTGTAAAAATAATTACATGTATGGATTCCTATTCAATTATACTCACTTTTGTCTCTCTTTGTTCGTTATTTTTCTTACCCGGTTGTCGACCCGCCCATTATTGTCCGCATTGACCCGACACGCTAGAGACCCCTTATGAAGTGATCCTTTAGGACCCGACCCACTATCGACCCGCACCGATTCTGGCCCGACCTGCCCAATAACCAGGTCTCATCAGATAATAAGAATCCCGTCAATGAGTTTTCTTTCACAGATTCGTACATCATATTTATGAAATTGTGCTTGTAGGTTATGTTTCTCAAACTCTTACCTCAATTATTATACGTATCCAATATTCCACAATAACAATTGATTTTTGACCAAAACCATGGAACTTTTCATCAGATTAGCAGCTTCCAAATGAATAGCCGAGTCCAAGTAACGTAGCTTGCAGATTGTTTATACTTTTCACAATATGCAGATTGTTTATACTTTCCACAATAACATAATAGTTCTAACTTCTACCGTCTATTAGATATATGACGAAAGTACCCAATATATAGGGAGTTCTTATACCAAGGACCCTTGGGTCCAATGGTATGACTTCCTATCTCCCACAATTTAGGCCAAGGTTCAAATCTTGGTGGAAAGAAAATTTCAATATTGTTGGGGGAGGGGGGTGTGGGGCTTGTTGGGCCTCTGGGTGAGTGGCCACATGCGAGCGGCATTGAGAAATTATCTTACTCACGGGTTCCCAAAAGGGAACCCAAAAAAAAAAAAAAAAAACAAATAGGGAGTTCTTATACCAAATGAAAGAGTGAATAAGTATGTTCTTTTTTAATAGCAACATTTTGACTATAACGTTTTTCAAAATATTTTTGTTACATAAAAGATGTACATGGAGGTTAACTATCTTGGTATTAGCATTTGCAAGATCATATATAGATTTATTACCATTAACACAATTTATTAATACTTGCAACCAAACGGGCATTCCGGCACAAGCTAATCTTGCGTGGACCTGGTCCACGCTAATATTATTGTGGACCAAAGCCACCTAGGCCATATGATATAGTGATCTTTTTTTTCATATACTAGCCTTTTAAAATCTTAAGTTACACTAAACTATTATTATCTAACATAGTGACAGTTTTTTTTTATAGTTACTACTTTTTACATTAGTTTATCATAATGAAATTTTCATTCTATAACATAGTAACCTTTTAAATTTTTCTTACCTATATAGTCACCCTTTACTATCTACACCTACTGTTCTTTTATATATATATATATTTTTTTGACAAAGTAACCTTTTTTCCATTTATCACATGTACTAATATTAGGTCCATACTAAATTAGTATGGACCAGTTTCATATAAGTTTTTTTACTTCCGGCACAACCATTACATACAGTGGCGGAGCCACTTGGTAACAAGGGGTAGCACATGCTACCCCTAAAATTATTTGAAAGAAAAATTAGTTTAGCTACCGCTTCTTGGTCGCAAAAAAATTAGCTACCGCTTTGAGCGGTCGCAAATAGCATTAGCTACCGCTAGTTCGGTCGCAAAACTGGTGTGGGATCTTTTTATATTTTCTGATGGGGGTGTTGCTTGGCCTAGGATGGTGCTTGCTATGGGGTGCGATTGATGGCCGGTTGCGTAGAGATAGAGAGTAGTGTGTTTGGATAGTGTGTGTTTTTGTTTTATATTTTAATTCAGAATCTGCTGTTTGTTTTTCAGTTTCGTTGTTTCATTTCTGTAGCTTTTCTTCTTGTTTTGTCTTGGAGGAATATACTATTAATTGGATTTTAAGGTAAACTTTTAGAGTTTGCCAAGCTATTTCCTTTTCCTTTTAGTATAAGACCAAGTAGGTATTATAATTAAATAACTAATGTTGCTACTCCTGCTATAAAATAGTGATGGATGGTTTATGGCTTAAAATAAAATAAATTTTTTATTCCTAAAATAAGTAGATAATGACCCCTATTCTTTGTTAATTTTAGTGGATTAAAATGCAAAATGTGGGCAACATCATAACTCTAGAATATACCTAAAAGACAACACTAAATCTTGCCAAGAGCTTAAGATAATAAATAATCAGAAAAGTAAATGGAAACTATAGGCTAGGATCTTAATTATCCAAAAGATAACACTATAATAATGTAATTTTCCTTTATTATTGATTTCAAGGTTGTATTTGGATTTTGTAACCTTTTGAATTTAGTAGTTATGATTTTTTTTTGAGTTAATAGTAATGTAAAACTACACTACCCCTCATCCGAATCCCTGATCCGTCACCGATTACATACATGTGCGTTTGAAAGATGTTGTCAGTATAAGAATGAAGAATTAATGCTTGTTAATATTCCAACTTTGTACTATACAACGTTGAATGAAGTTGAAATTAGGTTGACATAATCATTAGTATGGCCTTAAACTTTATGTATATTGTGGCTAGTACATGCGTTCCACTTCGTTGAAAGGAAAATTTAAACCACTAATTACACTATCACTCTCATAATTACAGTTTTCTGAGGTGACAAAACAATATTATATTGCTTCTAGTAGCATGTTTTGAAGCTGTAGTTATAAACATTATGCATTTATGTGTCATGAGAAAGGTATAGACTTTTGAAAAATTCTATGTCCTGGTGCAAGAATTCCCAAAGGATCATAAGTAGATTTCCTTTGCTTGAAAACTTCCCACTTTGGACCAAAGTGAGATTTCCACTCTTCCTGTGTGCTGTAGTGGGCCAGATACTGCTTCACACCCAGATTACTTGATTCACAGAAATCTAGAATTTTTTTATTCTGACTTAAGATATGGTCTAAGCCATCACTTCCTGTTGAAGAAGGAACTGCTGAGGATAGAAATCCCACTAAGTAAAAAATATCCTCTTCTGGAATAACCACTGAAGTTTTGTTGTCCCACCTAGACAAAACAAATATTATTAGTGAACCAACCAATTGGTCAATCGTATTTATATGTAGGTCCCCGTTCACTTCACGTTAAAAAATATTATTCAAGTAGTAGTGTTGAATACACTAGCTAAAGATCGATAGAAATCAGTCATATTTATATGTAGGCCCTGCCTTCACTTCACGTTAAAAAAATATTATTCAAGAAGTAGTGTTGAATACACGGCTGGAGATCGATAGAAATCGGATCGATAAAAATAATTTCACTTGGATAAAAATAAGGTGAATTAAATAGAGGCATCACGAAAGTGATTAGAGTGTAGTACTTTGATTTGTTGACTGGGTAGATGAGAATGGGTCCATTGCTTGTGTCCTTCAGAATGTTGCCAAAAACTCGTTCCGCGAATTTGTGAATGCTGCTTTTTGGGACCAGAAGATTAAGCCATGGGTGTGGTACTTCCCATAATCCTTTTGATCGTAGTTTGGTTTCGGACACATGAACTCGATCCAAGAAATCGATATATGAGACTTCTGCTATGAATAGAGTCGATGAGATGTAGCTTAATTGCGAAAGCAACACCTTGATCTCCTGCATCAACATAAACAACTAGTATTGAGTTCTGTTCTACATCATACTACATATAGCACATTTAATATTTGACTGGCTTGGTTTTAGTTACCTGGTCTGCAAGATTAATATCCTCATGTTTAAAGTATTTTGCTAATTCTAAACAGAACAGTGTTTTCCCATCTGAACTGAACTGACTAGCTTGAACTGAATCTTGTGGGCTGAAAGTTGTTCTCCAGTTATTTAGGAGGCCTGTTCTGTTTATTATGACAAAACCTTCAATGTAATCAAATGTCGTCTGTTCTGATGATATGAGCTGTTCTTGATCTCTAACGAACGTGTCGAAATCTGAATACAAAACTCTGATCCATTTCACCTGTTTAAGAAGAGCTTCTGTTAGGTACATTATCAAGGGAAAAAAAGGTATCATTCTTCAGAATATAATACTGCCCCGTTTTTTTAGTTGCAGCGTTTTGACTTAAATAATATCACGAACTTTTTCAGCATTTCAAAACAATATATGTGACCTTCTAGATTTAGTAAGTTATGCTCTGAACTTTCCCATATTACCCTTAACGTTAGACAGAGTAATTTAAATCATTAGTTTTACCGTTTTAGGCGCCGATTCGAGAGAAATTCTTGCTCGAGTAATGATGCCAAATTGTCCAAGTCCTCCAAGAACACTGTGAAAGAGTTCCGCATTTTGCTTCTTGGAACAGTTAAGTGATTCTCCTTTACCTGCATTAAATAGTCAGCTTCCAATAAGTTTTCAGTAGGAGTATAAAATATCAATAATAGTGGGGGCTTTTTTCTATTTATGGATAACATGGTCAAGCTAAAAGAAGAGGTTATGATTAAAAGGTATATATAATCTTTAATTTGAGTCAAATTTTAGTAAACTACATAATTATCATGTATGACAAAGTTGAAACAAATTATCTTATGTGTCTGCCATTATTTTTCTTACAAATGTTGAAGCATAACCATTTGTTCCACCTAGTACGAAAACGACTGGTGTTAAGCGTTTTGGAAATGGGGAAACCTCATGTTCTAGCCTTTTTTTAGGCTTCATTAGCACAAAAATAGTTTGGGATTTCAAAACAAAAACGTTTTGGGAATTGTGGAAACCTCATTGATTCCAGCTTTTTTTTAGACTTCATTAGCACGGAAACAACTGGGGTTTCAGGAATGAAAACGTTTCACAAACAAGGAAACCTCAGGTCCCAAAGATTTGTGTACTTTGCGTTTGTCCACTCTCTAATGTTGTTTTATGATGGATTAAGAGATTCAACTGACCTGTAACAACCTCCAGTTGGTGGACATTGCTGATCTGCGGGCCATGGCGAAAAAGCTTGTCCACTAATCCCACCATTAGACAAAGTACCTCCAACTGAAAGGTGCAGATAATCAGTCCAAGACTTTGGTGTCAGCCCATATTTCAGACACTCATGCAGGATGTTTATCCATAGTTCACCTCCAGAAACATCAACATAAGGATGGACTACTCCAGTTTGGACTACTTTCATCGGATAAGCCCGAAGAGAGCCCATATCAATCACGATACCTTGATGGGCTTGGGCCTGTCCATGAAGCGAATGACCGGAGCCTCTTGCTGCAACTGTAAGTTCAGAACTCAGGCCCATTTGCCATATATGCCTTATGGTTTTCGTTATATCAGAGACTGATTTTGGATGAAGAACTGCCCATGGATGGAGTTGATATCGGTAGCCAAAATCGCGCGCTGCATGGTGTAGTTCTTCGAACCTAAACCGGCCTTCGAGAGGAAGATTTTGGAGTGGTAGAGGAAGAATTTGAGTGGCCATAGTAGTGATTATGAACATGATCATATAGGCTTTGTTAAGGTATATATGATTAGAAGGTTGAGGCTTCATTTTATTGTTGTTTTGGTTTCTTACTTATTATAAACTTGCTGTTTATGGCTTGTTTGGAGATTGCTAGGTGAATACGGAGATGAAAGGTGTTTTTGTAGTATGGTTTAAAGTGTGAGAGATTCTAAGGAAAATGAAGAGAATTTAAAGGTGATGTTGGGTGCCTCAGTCAACCTCTCTGTGTCTTATACACGGGGTAAGAAATCGTATGGCGACTGCCTACTTTGGTGGGAAGAATTCTTTCTATTATTTTTCTTTGTGATTTTCCTTTGATTTTTCCCTTTTCATTGTTGGTGTTTTGTGTTACCCCAGAGAGGGAAAAAGCCACAACCAAAAATAATATTTCACCAAATCTGTTTTAACACTTTTCCCCACAGTAGCCAGCACAAAGACCATCCTTTTCTTGTCACTCAATAACATCCACCTTTTTGTGTGTATTTTATTTACATAACGGGTATGCATGTCTAAACATTGTTAGAATGTCTTGAATCAAAATCCCTTTGAATTAGGGTTGAGCATGGGTTGAGAAATCGAAATACTGATATCAGACAGGGAATCTGATAGGGCGATACTCAATCTAATTAATATATACTTCCTCCGTCCACAAATATATAGTTCCCCTTTTATTTTTCATGGTCAAACTTTAGATATATGTATAAAACAAAAATACTCATGTAGATCTTGTTAGATTCGTCTCAATGTGTAGTTTTATAACATCAACTTTTTATAAATTTTATCAATACATAACTAAAGATATTAATAGTTAAATATACGTGTTGGAGACCATACAAAAAAGAAACGTGAATTATATTTGGGATGGGGCTAGTAATTACAATTGAATTGCCAATACAAGACTACTTATTAGAGGCATATGTTTATCCAGCATATATAATAGACAATTAGGAGTGCATGTCTCATTTTGTCCTTATCTAGCAGTAGTTTCCGTTTAAGATACACAGGGAAGAACCTACCTATAGGTAGACAGCAAACGGGTCATTTTGTTCAGGATCGGGTTGGAAAAAATTTCAGCTTTTTCCTACATATGGTTCTTATAAAATCAATTTGGGATTTGAGTTTGCTTCAGCTCCAATAATGATCAAATTGCGTCGCTTATCGGGTCAATATTGGATCACGTGGTTTTTGGATCAGACTCACTTTACTCAGGAATAATATACTATTATATATCCGTTTCAAATGTAGCATACATAAGGGGAATAAAGCATATAATTATTTTTATGTTGAAAAATATAATATGAAAATGATAAAAGTTTGGGTCATTTTGGGTCAATTATTGGGTAACATTAGATTGGTATTCAATTCAAATCGATTAGGATCACTATATGTCTATATCCGGGTTGATTTCAATTCGAGTTATTTTGCGATTTTGGGTGGGAATCGATTAGGGTCAATTCGGTTCTAGTGAATTCAGGGTATTGGATAACATCAATTCAAGTTAATTTTGAGTCGAGTTTGATTCAGTATATTTTAGATTTTGAATTGAGTTGGGATAGACATTTTTAGGTCTAAAATCGAATATCAAACTGAGTCATTTGGATTTTATCAACTTTACCAAGTCTACTATAGTACTATAGGTAGGCCCAATCTTCAAATGGGCAACAGCATTGCTTAATGCTCATTTTGGGAAAAAACTAGTACTTGGTTAACTTGGACAATATAATGGAGCCAAAAGAGACCTTGTACCTTGTTTCTTTGTGTAAGCGTTATTATTAATAGAAATTGTGCACTGTCCCAATCTCTTAGAATTGTGAAGCTGGAATAATTCTGAAAAAAAATCCTTTAATAATATTTCCTTCACTCTATATTCATTGATAGAGTTTGACCTGTACAGAGTTTTAGGTATTTTGTTTGACTTCCTTATTAGTGGGAACTTTTTTTATTGTAATTAGTAGATTGTGGGGCCTCAATTTTTGAAGAAAGAATATGGGTTGATGATTCTTTATTATTGTTTGGTTTCTCATGAAGAGGGAAAAATAATGTTGAATTTGTGGGACCTTGCCATTTTAGCAAGTGTATTAATTAATGTGGGGCGGACGAAAATAAGATGTATATCAATTAATATGGGATAGAAGAGTAGTTGTGTTTATATTAAGCCCAATAATCACATAATTTATATAAGGACTTCTTTTTCTTAAAATTCAATAAAAAGAGGACAACTCTAAATAAAGCACCTAATTAGAGTTTTTTTTTTTTGATCCATATGAGCCACGAACGGCAAAGACAAATTACAAAGGGAGGGGGATTTGAACCCGCGACCTATCGTTCACAAAGACCCCAAATCTTAACCACTGCGCCAAAGACATCCCTTGGTTTTAGAGATCTTTATTTGATACCATGGTGCTTCTTTGTGATGCTATATTATTGTGGTACACGGAAACTTTTGGAACTTCAGATAACTTGTTTTCGTTTCCAAAACAAATTTATTTTTGCACAAATGAAGCCTAAAATTGTACATAACACTAGGTTTTCTCATTTCCAAACATTTCTATGTTCGAAATCCTAGTGTTTTCGTGATACATGTTATACGCATGGTTGGAATATATGGGACGGTGGGAGATTATGCACCCATGAATTTTAAATTTCAAATTAACATACAAAATGCTAAATTTATTACATGGTTCCCTTTAAAAATTCATAAGAAAGTTTTGACCACCCCCACGGTAATTTGATTTTCACATAAAAAATAATCATGACATGATTTTCTGTTTCATCCCTCGTTATATGTCTACTTGTCTAGACAATGTTGCGACTTGCGATTATGTTATTTTCTAGTGCAACAGTGTTGGCGTGGAAAATTTGTCTACCGAGTGGACGATCTAATCATTGAACCTTTATAATGAGTGGAGTTCAACATAAATAATGTTAATAATTTTTTTATTGTTTATTTTCAGTGGGTAGCTTATCGGGTGGGTAGACGTATCAATTTCTATGTCGAGGTTATGTTTGCATGAGGAATTACAACATGAATTAATCTGATCAGAATATGTGGGTATTACTATTGGATATCCCGTCAACAAATGTTAATAGATTTGATGGCAACAGATTTATTAAGAGTATGATACCTCCTTGATCGATGTTTGTTTGATGAGAAATAGCAATCGAGGAGGTACAAATTGGGTCCATGGGACATGTGAAGATCAAATGGGCTAGTGCTAAAAGGGAGGTGGGGCGTCAAAAGCACGCCTTTGATGATCTTTGTGGACCTCGTATTAGGCCAGTTTGATGTAGCGCATAGAGAGAAGGATGGGAGTGGGACAGTATTTGGAGAAATATTGCTAAATTGTGACACTCATGAGACTCATCTGTCTAGTTATTAAATTGATATGAAGCCTTAAGAGTTCAGTCCCAACAACTAGACAAAATCAGGTATGATTTTCTTTCATAATGCAACTTCTCTGCTCAAAATTTAATGCAGCACCGGTTTTGCAATTTTTTGTCATTACCTCGTGGCTCTTGCTCATGGTTATATAGGCAATATAATTCTCCGCATGTCACTGCATTAATATTGTCACGTTTACACGACATAATTAATTAGATTTCACAATTCAAAAGTATTTCCTTCGTCATTAATTGATATTTTGTCTTGTTACATTAAATAGTAGCGAATGTAGCTAGGTTTTTCTCGTACATTGATTAACAGGGAATGTTAAAGGAGGGTCCACATCACATGAATATGAAGACGGGATCTGAGAGAAAAATTGTTGGATTGTATTAGTGCTATTATTGCTAAAACAAGTTTGACTCAAGTGCAAAAAGAGGCCGCTCCCATCTTCTCCCTAAACCTAATTCTCTCTCGTTGCCCCCTCTTTCCCCTTTTTGATGTGTCATATTTTTTTTTTGGTTAAAAATGTGTCATATTTACATTTAGTTTTTAGGTGCATTTAGGTTGCATTTTAGAGCATATAAATTCATATTTAGGTTCATGTTGCATTATATTCTTAAGTTATGCTATTCTACTCCTATATGGTATGTTTTCGTGTTTTTGATCAGTTTCAGGTTTTAAGAACGTATTTGGAGTACAATTAGCTAGTTTTGGGTCTTAGGAGCGAAGAAAAGTACATTGCATAGGATCGTTATAGATATCTTTAAGTACGAGTTTGGGCGAAAATAAAGTGGAAAATCATTAGAAGAAATATGAAAAAAGAGTCATGTCTACTCTTCTAACCATAACTTTTGATATGTTTATGAGAATTGAATAATTTCAGTTGATTTGGAAAATAGACTTAAAGAGATTTCCAACAATAGGTGGCACGTCCCGACGAGACTTCTAGTCAAGGAGTTATGTCTTTTGGAAGTTCGAACTATTTCTGCTCGAATCTGCTACTGTACGCGCAGATCACTAAATCCGCCTACTTAATGATTATTCGAGTTTCCTTATCTTGTAACTTACTTTCCTAGTCATATTAGGTTACTTAATCTTATATATATATATATATATATATATATATATATATATATATATATATATATATATATATATATATATATATATATATATATATATATATGAGAAATTACTTGTGAAGGAGAAGTCTCTCTCTCCTTATTTTTAGTTTTAGTTTTCTTCTTATTTTTCTCTATAACTTTTAGTTGTAAACCCTAGTTTTTTCTTGGTTTTGTTATTTCTTTATCTTTCTATCATTTAATTATTTTAATTATGTTTTCCTTTTTAGATGTAGTTTTTATTCTTTATTTCATGATTGAATAGTCTTATTTCTAGGGTTTGAGAATTCATGTTTATAAGCTATGAATCTTGATTGATGTTATTGATGTTTTGATTAGTCAATGATGTTTCTAGTTGATTCTTATTTCGTTATTCTTGCAATCTGATCAATCTTTTGATTAAATCTTGCTAATATCGAGTCATAGATCGAGAGATAGTACTCTTAGAGGCTTATCTACGATTAGCAAATGTGATTATGTTAGTGATCGTACTACATATGTTGATTTGAGAGCGTTAAGACCCGACCGTAGGATTAACGTGTGCTCTAGATATTAAACTAATTTAATTGTCGGTGGTGTTTTCGATAGATTTTGAATTATAAACATGGTGAACCATTGCCCTAGATTTTTTTATTTTAATTTTCATATATTATTAGTTTAACCTCTTTTCTCAACCTTGTGATCTTGTTCAGATTCTCCATACCTTAGAAGATAGATTAAAATAACCATCTCTCTGTGGATTTGATCCTACTTACGCTATACTAAATTGTTAGGAGGTTTTGCTAGGAATTTTTTTTGACAGATATAGCCTATCATCGTTTCTCTCTTCATTAGTTATGGGCTGTCATGGATATTTTCATCCATGGTAATCCCCTTTTCATCTCGTGTTTTAAGTTTCTAGTTTGTTCCCTTGTTTTTATTGAATAAGCTAATCTCTCTTTATGAGAGTTTCTCGTGCCCTATTATGGGAAATTTTGTCTTCTCCGTTGTGGAGATCTCCGATCCTATTCCCCTAGGGGAGTCTTGAGTGTAGTTTGTTTAATTTGTTTTGTAGGTATGGGACATTGTTCTCGTTGGTTGAAGTTCAAGACTATTAACATGAAGGTATTAGAAGCTCAGATGCAGTCTACATGGTTAGGTCAATAATGTTCTTCTCCAAATTATGTCAGAATAATGGACGGTTCCATTAATAGCTGCTTGATTAAGCAAATACAAAGTGCCTACACCACATTATTCAATCTGGTTCATTGTAGTTTCATCAAAGACGAAATTGATTTGATCTTGTTTGTATGTAATTTATTTTTCTTTAATTCTTATTGTTGATGCCATTTGACATTCAATTAATGAAAATTCTCTTTCAAAACAGAAAAAGAAAAACAAATTTGACTCGGATTATGAATTGAGTTGGTTGTGTTTTGGCCAACTCCCTGGTGACCACCTCTACTAGCATGTAGCAATATATCGTTATTGTAACCAACCAGATTTTGAAGGTGATTGTTAGTAGTTGCATGATAGCATTGGAAAGTAATCAAGGATAGCCGTTCAAAGGGAGATTGAAGCATTCTTTTGGAACCACTAGAGGAGCTATCCCTTGGGGCCTTGACGCCTTGTGCTCCAACTTGCTTAATTTCCCCACATTGATGTTAAGATTGTATTTATTCCATTATATCGACTAGATGCTATACCTTTTGTTTGCGTAACATATAAGTTAACAACTTATTCCTGTTTATCTCATAAAATAGGGTTTGACTCATTTGGGATAATTTCTATTATAACGTTATATTGTCAAGTTCTTGCTAAAAGTGGATTAGTCCCAATCAAAGGGCCGTTGCTTGTCCGAGGTTACACTCAAGATCAGGTTCTTCTGAATAATAGTATTTTTTCAAACTAAAGTAGTTAACTAGTTTACCAGGTGATAAAAGAAATAAGAAAAGCTATAACCCCTTAATTTGCTAATTAATATGCATATGATATAAAAATCTGATGTGCCATGGTTGCAAGAAAATCAATAATTTCACTAGCTTGGTAGTAGACATGAGCTATGCTAAGGATTATTTTTTTTGCAAGTATCGTAGACTACTTCACCCCCATGCTAAGGATGTTGTTACAAGATTTCACAGCACTTTTGAGTTGTTTTCGACCAAAATGTAAAACTTCCACCGTATTTGATTGATATACTCTCAATATATTAGTAACAACAAAATATAAATTGTTCAATACATGCATAAAAGTAGTGAGCCGACCATGAAATAAGGACCAATTTTTTTTTGGGAAAGTTTAGCGACCATTTTGAAGAACTACTATTTCACCTGCAAGAGTATTTGCTCAATTAAAAGAGTGAGCTTTTGCTAGGTCAAGTTGTGAATTCTAAAGGCTATATCTAATGTCAAGTTGTTATCTTGAAAAGACCCATTAAATTTTAATTTTATATTTATTTGTATGACAGGAGAATCCAAGATACCAAAAATGGTCTTTTGTGGTCTTTGTTATGGAAGTGTAATTCCCTGATAAATCTGATATTAATATGTGGTGTTTATTTTACAATTAGATATAAAGAAGGCTTATAATTATTG
This sequence comes from Beta corolliflora, assembly GCA_947648045.1. Taxonomy (NCBI): domain Eukaryota; kingdom Viridiplantae; phylum Streptophyta; class Magnoliopsida; order Caryophyllales; family Amaranthaceae; genus Beta; species Beta corolliflora. The sequence continues at coordinate 257,903 of CANSZD010001629.1, read as the reverse complement.
TATTATTTTATAAGATGGTTTAAATATGGATAGAAAAAGTATACTATCACATGGAATCTCGTATGGATCATCAACCAAACAAAGTTTAACATGTTAACGTTTCAGCCCCGATCCGAACAATATGGAGGCCCTGTGCTCAAGTTGAAAATTAGGCCCTTATATAAAATTAGGCTCTCCAGTGCTCCAATTTTCTTTTTCCACGTGACTAGTACTTATCAATTAAAAAAGGTATTATTCGGTTGAGTAATTTAAACTTTAAAAATGTTTAGTCAAATGTCCTAAGGATTATTTAAAACCTCAGTGCAAAACATAGGTTTAGAAGTCAACTCTAACACAAAACGTAAGACTACAAATCCACTATCTACAGCAACTTTATAAAATTTTTTAAGCAATCATTTGTATAATGCAAACTTTTAAAAGAGGCGGGCCACATCTTCAACTAATGGTGTGGCCGCGCGCCCCCTTTCTCTCTTTCCTTTTTTTTTTAATTAAGAAAACAAACGCTTTCTTTCTTCTTCTTTTTTATGTCTCTCCCTCATTTTTCCCCATCTTCTCTCTCCTCTCATTTTCACTATTTTTTTTGCCTCATTTTCTCTCTCCTCTTATTTCCCCCATTTTTTCCTATTTTCTCTCTCCTCTTATTTCCTCCATTTTTTCCTATTTTCTCTCTCCTCACATTTCCTCCATAATTTTACCCTTACCACGTTGATAAACAAGGACGTAGCCAGCTAATAAAAAAGCCCAAGCTAGACCTTATAATGATGCTCGCGTCCCCTTAAAAAAAAGCCCAAGCGTGAATCCGTTTTCAGATAACCCTATCTGAACGTATATGTAACCCTTATTCTTTGTAACATTATTTTATAATACGAGGAATCCATTACTTCATAATAAGTAACGATTATTATTTGTACCTTATTTTATCATACGAGTAACTCATTTATTACTACAAGTAACCCTCATATATTTTTTCAAATGACCCATTATATTATAAAAGTAACCCTAAATAAATGTATGAGTAACCTAATTTATTTATTCAAGTAACCTCATATGTTCACAAAAGTAACTCTAATTATTATATAATAGCTTGAAATGTTTATCAAAAGTAACCATAATAAAGGTACAAGTAACCCCTTAGTTCATAAAAGTACCCCCATTATATATTTAAAGTAATCTCATTTATTCATAAAAAGTAAAACGCGTTGCTTTCCAATCTAAGGTGTTACTTTTATACTTATGCAGGGGTTACTTTTTATAACAGTTGTTACTTTTATTCAAACTAGGGGTTACTTTTTCAAATACAAAGGTTACTTTTTTGTAATGTTGAAGGGTTACTTTTTACTGAAAGTATGGGTTACTTTTTATAATTATAAGGGATTACTTTTATTGAAACTAGGGGTTACTTTTTGTAATTATAAGGGATTACTTTTGTAATTATAAGGGGTTATTTTTACTGAAATAAGGGGTTACTTTTTACATTTATTATAGAGTTACTTTACACTTATGCAGGGGTTACTTTTTGTAACAGGGGTTACTTTTATTAAAACTAAGGGTTAATTTTTCAAATACTAAAGGTTACTTTTTTGTAATGTTGAGGGGTTACTTTTTACTAAAAGTATAGGTTACTTTTTGTAATTATAAGGGTTACTTTATACAAACACCAAACCATTTCTCAATCTCCCTCCCATCTGTTTAATCAAACCATGGAACCACCATGTCCTCCCCTCCTCATGACCTACCTTCAATATTTGTGCTTTCCAATCCAAATATCTATCTTTCCAATGACAAACATTCATATTGTCCTCTGAAAACATCAAACAATACTAGCTACACGTCTACACCACAATCACCAAAACAACAACTACAACAAACATCAATAATCAACTCAAATTTCTCAATGAAAATAAATTAAATCTCAATCAACTAAAATTAGGTTTAGAAATTACATTCCACCAACACCTCCAAATAGCCTCGGACGAGATAGTACTAAAAGGAAGTTCACAAAATCAACAAAAGGAGAGGATAACAAGTTGATAAATTTGAAGACTCCAAGATTTTCCCCCAAATATAGGAGAAGTGGAAAAAAGATTGACATAAATCAACTCCATTTTCCCACTTCTTCTTTCTACCTAAACTAACATCAAAACTCCATTAACACAAAACTCCATTTATCATCTTCTCTCTCCTTCATAAACCTTCAACCTTCAACCTTCAACAATGGCAGAAGAATCAAACTACGAAGAAACCTTCCAAAAAGGCACCATTGTTGAAGTAAGCTCAGAAGACGAAGGTCTTCGTGGTTCTTGGTACACTGCAACTGTAATTCTCACAATTTCTCGTAAATCTCACAAAATCTTAGTAGAATACCACAATCTCATGGCAGATGACGTAGGTTCGAAACCTCTTCGTGAATTCGTCGACGCCATTCTTGTTCGTCCTATCCCTCCTCGTGAACCTCACCGTCTTTTCTCTCTCATGGATGACGTCGACGCCTTCCACAACGACGGTGGTGATGGAAAGAAGGTGGTGGTGGTGGTGGTGATGATGATGAGAAGGTGGTGGTGATGGAAAGAAGTGAAGAGTCAAGAAGGAAGCTCCGTTTGCTTGCTTGTGACGTGCGCGGCCACACGGTTTGCTTTCCGTGTGGCCTGTGTCACAGAAAACGAACACTTTGTATAAATGCAAATATTGAATCATCCTACAAATAAATTGAGTTAAGAAAATGCTATAAAGTCTATGCAAAGTATTCTAGAACATCTTGAAGTTTACAAATTTAATATGCGTACAATATACGTTTAATTTACGTGCCTAAACGAATACTTTAATGAAATAATCATGCATTTTTGGTGTGGCTGGCTGATAAAGATGCCAGCTATGCTAGTGAATACACTTGCCTATAAAGAATTGGTTAGGTTAACATCCAATGACAATTTACGGTCGAGAACACCATCATAAATTGAAAGATATGTAGTGGTGGACTAAAACCGTTCTAAGTGTCCAAAGTTGTTTCTACTAAGAAATCTTTGAGAGTTGACCACCATCTTTTCTTGTCTCTTTGACCTTGATTGTTCAGTTCACTGTGATAGTAGTCGCTGACTCGCTATATTATTATAAAGATGGTTTATTTTGACTTTTGCATTATTTACCGTATTTATTTTTATTATATTATTACACATGTACAAAATTTAATATTATGTAAGATGTTCAATTTGTCTAGACTTGTACTTTCTCCGTTTTAAAATAGATGACACGGTTTGACATTTGCACTATTAACATACACTTCTTTGATTGTGTTTTGTGATTTTTATATAAGAAAATTTTTAGTCATGTGAGATCTTATTAGATTCGTCTCGATATATAATTTGTGAATATCAATTTTTTGTATTTTTTACATGTACGGAATTAGAGATATTAATAGTTAAAGTTATGCATTGGCAAGCGTGCCTGGAGAAGTGTGTCAAATATTTTAAAACAGAGGAAGTATATATTTCTAAAATATCATTTTTTTTATAATTTTTTAGTAATGAAAAACTAGAGCATCGATTATCAAAGTTGTGCATGTATGAAAGTAAAAATGAAGCATCTTTTTTGAAAAAAGAGGAAGTAGTATGTATTTCTCTTTTCCTCCTACACTGTTGTTTTTGGCCAAATTTTCAAATGATATGGTTTTACTATGAGTTTGTGATATCTATATTTATCTAATATTCACTTGTAGTTTACGTAACTTTTTAAGTGATTCCCTTAATCACAAATAGTATGTTAAGTTGGTTTGTTTTGTAGATCAACTATTGTTTTTCACAGTCTTGATTTACATTATAATAATACATATAATTAGAAAATTAGTGAAAACAATTTTTGAAAATAATTTCTTTTCTTGAAGTGATGAAAATTTGATGTCTTAGAATTACATTAAAATAAATTGAACAAATTCCAAAATAAATAAAAAATGGTCGTGAAAGCCCTAGAAGAATCGAACCGCTAACTCTAGGCCAGGAAGTAAGAGGAGTCCCCAACTTTTCCAACTTTTATTTTTCGATAAAAAACTTCTACTTTTAATCAATTATTATCCTATCTATAGAAAATTTAAAATTCAACATTTTTTTTGTATATAGAGATCTATTGACGGGAAAGTAAGTTAGAAATTTTTTTGTATCAAGTTATGCAAAATTAATTCTAATTGCCACTTATACTCACTGTAGGCGTGGATTTTTATTTCGCCTACGCGGTGTGAGCGCGTATTATATTTGACTACCCCATTGTTAAGGTTTTATTGAAAATTGTTTTGTATTGAAAGAAGTCGCCAATAATTCTTTTTAGTAAGAATCATAAACCTAATTAAAGCAAGATCACAAGCATGGCAGTCATTAACAAAGCTGTCAACTTTGTGGGGGACTGGGAGAAGGCTAATGAAGTTGCAGTTCAGGAGAGTAATGGAACGAGGAACCTTGTGAAGACTTGGAAGCCACCTGATCAAGGTTGCTACAAGATTAATTCAGATGCAACTCTGTTTGGTGATAATTCTGTTGGTTTTGGAGGCATTGTTCATGACCATGTGGGGGAGGTGATGTTAGCAACGTGTGAGAAGATGGAAGGGGATTTCATGGTGGACGAGGTGGAAGCAATGGCAGCCAGGCACTCGCTTCAGATTGCAATAGAAGCGGGAATTCGCCAAGTGGTAATTGAAACAGACAACATCAAGCTCTTCACTCATTTAAGGAAGGGTTATTGTGAGAATACAAGCTTTGGTAGAGTAGTGTCTGACATTATCAAACTTGCTAAAACTTGTATTTCTTTCTCTTTTTCACATGTTTGTAGGGGAGGGAATGGGGTTGCTCACATTTTAGCAAAATTAAGTAAGAATTTTAGTGAGATGATGGTGTGGATGGAGGAGGTGCCTAGTGAAGCACATCTTGCTGTAATTTCTGATTCTATGGAATAAACAACATTTGTGTTTCCTGTCAAAAAAAAAAAAGAATCATAAACCTAATTGGATATGGGAAAACCGTAGGGATAAATTATCCAATGTAGATTTCCCCGTCCTAACTCCATAGATGGTCAAAGTGAACCAAAGATTGAGTTCGGGGTGAGGGTACAAATATGGTCATAATGAACCATGTTTGCCCATTGCTGGCTTCTACTAAATATCGTTCATAATAAATTTTATGCCCAAGAATAATCATATAACGTTTTGAGCACCCTAAAAAATATTAGTCTACATTGGTTCAGGAAATACATAAAAGACTTATTTTTAGTGACAAGTTATTAAGCAATAATATTACAAGAAACCTAGCAGGTTGTCCAAATTATCTGAATTAGTTAGAACAATTCTTTAGGTCTTGTTTAGCAATAATAACATGTGGGTGATAAAAATCATGCAGGTGAACCATATAATATGAATAGAATGATCAGGCAGGCATATAATAATATATAAAAATAAATAAAAAGAAAGAAAAAGGTTTAGAACATACAGTAGACCGATTTTATATTAAACATCTACATCAGGAAAGAAACAGTTAGTAATTTCAATATAAAAATAGGAATTTATTCAAGGATCCTCAGGATTATACCTATGCGGTTTAGATTGAATAACGCAATAATCTTTAGGCGGAGCAATCGTGGAACCAGGATTGCAGTATGATCAGTAGTTGAAATTGATTTGAAAGATTGAAAGTGTTTGAGTGTTGGAGTATAAGGAGATTCGAAGTGAATTTTGGAAGTATTCGTAAGTTTATGTGTGCGTAAAATAATAATCAAAAGCCGTCCGTAATTCAAGAAATCACGGAGTATTTATTGGCAAAGAGAGGCGTGCGCCTCACGCAAGCCCTGCGCCAGGCGCAGGCCTACATGGCAGGCTCACTGCCACGCGTCAGGCGCACATTGGTGTGCCTGACGCGGCCAGCTCAATTAGATTTTAACACGTGTAGACGCATTTTTGAAAAGATAGAAAAGAAAGTTGCGTCTCACACAGGACTTGCGTCTCACACAGGACTTGCGTCAGATGCAGGACTCTGTGTGAGTCACAAGTCCACGTGTCAGGTGCTCATTGGCTCACCTAACGCGTTCTGGCCAATGCGCTGGACGCACGTGGCGCGCTGAGGGCACCCGCCGCGTTCGGCACATATTCCAGTATATTCCAGCATATTCGCTTTTGATTCTGCGCGTCTTTCGAAGATACTTTTCTATCCCTAAAATCCGGGAACTGAACTTTACGGATTAAAAATCTGATTTTTGATAAAAGCATTATGAAAATATTCATTAAAATAATAAATATTTAATTGGTCTCTTAAAATGGACTTAAAACATTTTATGGGCTTAAAATACAATTAATCATCATGAATCAATTAATTGGGCTTTAGAATATCATTTCAAAACACAATTTTGGAATGGTTCTTTAGATTGCTCTTTCGTGGGTCGCGCCAACTAATACCGCGGTATGTTTCATGATTGGATCCTTAAATGGGGAGACACGATTATGTGTCTACACTCACTATGAACTTAAGACACATTTTCCTCCTAATTGAGCTAGATGGTATAATTTGGTTCTTAAATAGGAAAATTTCTCAAAAATTAATATTCAAACAAATATAAACTTATTAAAATCAACGCTCGTCTCATATAGAACTGATGTAAAAAAATGGGAGACTGTTAGTTTGACTTAAACACTTGTCATTACAAAACATTAATCATCAATATAATTAATAATAAACATGGAAAGTTTACTGTATTTTTTCTTACGCATAAATCATCAATAGCATTCAAAATATTATGCCAATAATATAATGTAAAAGGAACAAAGAGTATAGATTAATAAAAAGAAGAGTATTTAATTAGGGATGGATTTTCTCAAAGTTCATAGGCATGTAATTCACACGCTCTCCTCACTATGTCAGTCAAACATTTTTTTTGACGGGTCAGTCAGTCAAACATTTTAGTTGGCTGAATTTTTATAATGGGCTATTTTTTGGCCCGTTAGCATTGGTGTTTATTGTAACACATATAGTATTTAGGAGCATGTACAGTGCATGAGATGTTACCTCCCCTATATAGCTTATTTTCCCACTAGATGGGGAAGGCGGAAGCCCGCCAATGTGGGTATGCTAATATGCTATGCTCCATTGCTCCCCATCATATGAGATGTCGTGAAAGTAAAGGAACCCACCCCCAAACTTATATAAGCTGACATGTGATAACTGACAAGCATTCAGTGATGATTGATGGGCATATGTTGATGGAAAATCTCTCGTTATATTTCTTTTTGGAAAAAGCTTGACAACACCAACACATCTTAACTTAAAGAATTTTTTTTTTGACAACGGGGAAATGTGCATTAATTAAAAACGGAATTACAGCCTAACGCTAATACAACCAAACAAAAATAAAGAAACTAACTTGAGCTTTACTCGCTCTTACATAACAATTACAATAACATAAATAACTTAAACTTAGATAAAACTGCTCGATCTGGAGGTATGTGTTGTTAGATGTGTTGTAGCTCTTCTGTTGGTGGTTGACAAACGCCATAACAATGATGGAAGCTGGGGGAGGAGTGGACGGATTTCACAATCGGAGGAACGAAGAACAAGCGAGATTTGGAACTCGCACCGTAACCAATCCCCGTGACCTTCTGTCACATGGGGATTCTTGGATCGGGATTCTTAGAAGAGTCACCTTCCTCTATGACTCAAAGGAGAAGCTCAACTTAGTTGACGCGCTATAAACCCAATTGACAAATTGGGGAGCCGCCTTCAGATATATCTTTGTCAAGGCAATGATTGATAAGATCATTACCAAACTAAACTAAAATCTAACCATTGTCAGATCTCGAACAATTATCCGATTACCAAAATCGGATAAAACAAACTCCAGCCATGAAACCTTTTGCCACACACTTCCACGCTAAATTCCATAAAACAAAAATAGAAACCCTAACCAACCATGCAGACCAGGCCCAACACCTTGAAGACAAGGACTACCTACAACTATTAACAAACTTATCAAGCAGATTGAGTAAACAGACAACTTACTCATACTAACCCAACTAAGAACTAAACAACGTAACGTAAAGAAATAAACAACTAAAGCCGACACTTAGGCTGTAGCAAGGATAACGACGCAATAACGGGGAAGGGGAGGCCAACAGACACGAACGGGGATGGGGAAGGGGAGACTCACTAAGACACTAAACCGGGGGGAGGGGGAAAGGGAAGCCCAAAAACCGGGGGAGGGGGAAAGGGAAGCCCGAAAAACTAGGGGGAGGGGAATAGGGAGCCCGAAAAACTAGGGGGAAACGGGAGCCCGACCACCGGGGAAGGGGGAGGGGAAAACGACGTAACACGGGGGGAGGGGGAAAACCAATGAACCCGGGAACAACAACCACGAAACTAGGGGGGAGGGGGAACCAAACAAACCACGAAACTAGGGGGAGGGGGAGGGGGAGGGGGAGGGGAAGCTCGAAGAACTAAACAGAGGAGGGGGAATAGGACGCCCGACGAAGTAATAGGGGAGGGGGAAGGAAAACCCAAAGACGCTATAGGAGAGGGGGGAGGTGGACGGGGTGATCATGCCGACGAAAGACGAACTGGAGAAACCGCCGGAAAGTAGGAAAAAACTAGGAAAAAACACTAAGAAAAATGAAAGAAAAGCTATTAAAAACAAGGGGAACTCGCCGGAGAACCCGCCGCAAACCTACGCGGCGCCAGAACTCCGGCGAGTTCCTAGGGTTAGAGGTGGAACCAGTTGAAGATATAATTCAGGTTCTTAGAGACTGCCTAGCTAGGAGGCAGGAGCTACGTTGAGAGCGAAAAGGAGAATTGAGATTTGAGGGCACATATATTTGTCCCTAGAGTCACAACGGTTAGATATAATTTTTATCATATATACACCGGGATGTATTGTGAATATGGTACATCTAAATGCTATTTTCTTTTTACTTATTGCTTATTTGAAGAATTACTGATAAGTAAAAGATACTAAATGGTGAAAGTTCCAAATGAGAAAAAAATTACACTGGACATATCATGCACATAGTATACTCGGTTGTATAATGAATGCACTCACGGACAAAAGGGTAGAAAACGAGAATATCCATATATAAATGGATTGGATTAGAGCTGTCAATTCAGTTACTCGAGTCGGGTTCAGGTTGGGTCATCTCAGGTTTCATGTCAGACCATCAAATCTAACAGGTCGAGTGCAGGTCGGTAATGGTCGTAATTCGGTCAAGTCTGCCTCGATTTGTTTCTTCTTTCAGGTTTGGTCGGGTTCGACATGGTCAATTTTAGGACAGGTTATCTTTCGTGGTCATGTGGTGTCGGATCAGGTTTATACTACAATTTTGGGCAAACATAACACATCTATATTAACAGTCAATTTCACAAGTGTTATCTATCATCTGAATTAACATGCTATTATGAGAGCTATTATCTTAGTTACAATAAACTTAACAGTTAGTAATTTAGTAGTTATCTATGCCTTCTATTAAAATTTAAAATAAAAAAGTGAATTCAAACCGCATTGCAGTTTCTCCTCCCCCTCAAAAGAAGAAACAATAAAAAAATAAAAAATAAAATAGCATTTTTTTTCCTTCAACTGAAGCAACAAGTACAACAGCACAAGCACCGAAAATGGCATTTTCTTCGGCTCCCCCTTCTATCCTCCTTTCACCATTTTTCTATATCAGTACCTATTCTTCTGAGTTCTGACCCAAACTTCAAACAATTTCTCTCCATCTCTCTGATTTTGTCTCTCCTATTTCAAATTTCAATTTCCTCCTAAAACCATGGATTCTTCTGTGATGAAGTTATGCCGACGATTGCAGTTAGGGTATTATTACTTCATTTGTTGATTTGTTGATTGAGGTCCGAAAATTGAATCGAATTGATCATCATTATTTGGTAATTTTTCCAATTCTTCTTTCTCTCACTAGATTTTAGGGCTTTTTTTATTAAATCGAAAAACCTAAGTTTTTGAAGTTTTGGAACCATGGTCATTTCAGTCCAAATTGATTGGTATCTATTGGAGTAGTATGTTTATTAGGAGTCTTATATTATATTCCTATATGTAAAATAGTTAGGATATCTAGTTCAGTTAGGTTTCCTAATAAACATACTACTCCAATAAGGCACCACTATCAATGATCCAATCACAAGAAGAAAACATACCCGAAGTCGCAGACACCTTTGAAGACTTCAATGTAGCAAGCAATTGGTTCCATTGATCATCAGTCAGCGTCGGGACAGTAGCCCGATCACCATCACTTACCACGGGAGTTGAGGAGGCACGAGAGGTGCCGGTGGAGGCATCGAAGCCACCACGACAACGGCCAGGGTGCGTCCACCGCGGGAGCCGCCACGCCCCGACCGACCACCACGACCACGAGCCGATTCCAGAAAACCGTGAAGAGAGTAACATGTATCTTTCACGTGACCCATGCGCCCGCAATGTGTACACTTACGCGTATCGGGGGGGCGCCCCACATCCCCATCACTACAGCCAGACGAGGCGCCAGCCGCAACAAACCCAACAACATCAGTTCTAGACGAATCCTGAGCATCAGAAACAGCTTGTTGTCTTTCATCAGACACAACTTTAGCATAGGCAACATTAAGAGAAGGCAACGGATCCATCATCAAGAGACCCGAATCCACTGTAGAATATTTTTTGGGATTAAGACCAAAACAAAATTGGTGCAACAACTCGGTGTCAAGGAGTTGTTGATAAACCGATGCCGCAGCACACGTGCAAGCCGGGATTTTGCAATAACTTTGCAATTCATCCTGTAATCGTCTCAAATCACCATAATAAACAGCTACGGGACGCCCACGTTGTTTACAATCACGAATTTGATTTTTTAATTCAAGAATTCTAGGACCATTACCAAGAGAATATCTATCCCATAAATCATCCCACAAAGATTTTACATGATCCGGAAAACGCATAATCGAACGAACAGACACATCTAAAGTATTATAAATCCAAGCCACCAACACAGAATTCACGATTCCCCATTGAGCAAAATCCTTAGATGTAGATAAAGGTTCAGAAATAGTACCATCATTAAACCCCAATTTATTCTTTGCACGTAAATTATTACGTAAAGAACGGGACCACTCTTCATAATTATCGCCAGTCAATAGAATAGGACTAATCACAGCACCAGTGCCCTCACTAGGATGAAGATAATATGGAGAAAAAGGTTCATACCTCGAAGCAGTAGAAGTCTCGGATGATGGAGTTTTATCGCCCATGGCAGACGAGAGGAATATTCGGAGGAGGTCCGGCACAAACAACAACGAAGAAGATTGAAGCGATCGAATAACGACGCAACAGCAGGAGGCCCACCGACAACAGTAAATAAAGTGGGAACGATTTGCACCAAAAAAATTGGAACGAATGAAAGTTGAATAGCAGCGAAGAAGACAAGATCGCAGACAGAAACCCACTCACACAAAGTTGAAACAAAAAATCAATTTAATGGAAATTGACAAAACACGTACTCATCAGAGAGGATCGATCAAACCAAAAAAATCTGATGAGAAAAAAAATCGGGACTTGGAAAATATTCTCTAAATTAGAGTGGCTCTTGATACCATGATAAGGTTTAGAATATAGGAAAACTCACACCTTCTCATTAAACTGTAGAGGAATATATATACAACCTAATATCAGGAAACCTTACTGAACTAGATATCCTAACTATTTTATAGATAGGAATATAATATAAGACTCCTAATAAACATACTACTCCAATAGTATCTGCTGTGAAAAATTTACAGATTATGACATGCAATAAATTTCAGAGAGAATAATCTAAGCAGTCTGCTATTTCCATGAGCCGTCGGAGCTCCGATTGCGGGGCAGGATCAACGATGGCGTCACGGCCGAGCTGCTGAAGGTGCGAGATTTGTCCACCAATTTAGATCTGAAATTGTGGTAGTTTTCAGTGACATTGTCTTTGATATTTTCGTTTAAAAAAAAAATTCAATTTTTGTATTTCCAATTATGATAATGGTTAAAGTAGGTTTCATTTGATCAAATTAGTTTCTCATATGCTTACTTCGGTTCCATTTTTTATATTCTGATTTACGAGTTTTTAGTTTGTATTTCTCGTATGAATTTTATTTAAGTCTGACTTTTAGAAATAAGCTGGCGATTGAATTTTGATTTCTTTAATTTGTTGCAGAGAAGATGTGGCGGTGAAAAGAGGGATTTCATCGTTGTAATATAGTTTATGTCTTATTCATTTTATTGTATTCAAAATTGGCTTGTATCAAAATTTTGATGTAAATGAAATAAAAGTTGAATTTGATCTGTTCAAATTGTTCAAGTAGTGACTCTTGATATTCATTTGCTTAATTAGAATTGATTTATTTGTATTAGTATCAAAAGTACATTTCCCTTCAATTCAAATGAGGGGCAAAGACATATTAGATTTCCTTAAATAAAAGAAGAGTTCAAAGATAACGGTGAGGATTAAAGAAAACACAACTGTTGGTCAGAGATGGGTTTTGTTTGGATTTAATAAAGATGACCCTTATTTAAGGTACTAAGGTAGGTGTTATCTTTGCCTTCTATCAACCAGCCAACACAATAGCAAACTTAACACTTTTTTGTGAAAGGTGTTTTCTAAGTGATATAACAGTTGTAATAAAGAACTGTTATGTTTTCTCTTTTAAACATAACATCTTTCACTAGGCGTAATCTTTACTTTACATTACGTTGACTTGGAAAACGCCTCAAAAGTGTTATGTAAAGCCTTATTTGACAGTTATCTTTTCCCTTTTTTGTAGTAGTTGTTTTGTCCGCTTGGCTGGCAAGTAAACTATTTCCCTCAAGATGTTCTTCAATTGGAGACTTGTTCAACAATGGCTGAGTTTGCTCTGTCCGAACCTGAGCTTCGTTCCCGAACCTGCAAAAAGGGACCCACCCTGGAGGTTTGGGTGGTGGTTCCCCCTCCGAAGCTTAAGTCAGATATCAGGAGTGAGAAGGAAAAAGTAGAGATAGAGAGAGAAAGTGAGAGAGTATCCACAGAGTAAGTTTACACTGTTTTCATTGAATTACCTTTAAATTGATTTCAGGGGTATTTATAGTGTTTGTGATATGATTGCTGCCCTTTTAGGTTACCCTAGAATGGCGGCACCTGATTGGCTAGGCAATCAAATCATGACACTTGGCAGGCTATGGTTGGAGATTGATCACCAACCAATCACTTGCAGCCATTTCAGGGATTTTGGGCTCTGACCAACCTTTGGGCCAAAAGGTGAGCCTTTTCTCCCATCTGAGCAAAACCCAATGGTTAAACCATTATTCCTAATTTCTTCTAATGGGACACGTGTACGATCCTGATGGATCCATGTGTCCGCAAGAGAACCGTTGATTTTTAGGGTTACAACATTTACCCCTGAAAGGGTCTTTACTGTTGGCCCATACGACGGTTAAGGCCCTTTTACCTGAGGAAGTTACCTTAAATTCAGAAAGAGGCAAAGACGCGCCATTTTTTGGGCCTTACCGGTCATATTTGACCGTTCTAACTATTACCGGTCAACTTTTAACCGGCTCAGCAGGTTTTTCACCCCCTTATATATATGCTTCTTTCGCCCCCATTTAATCATTTCACACCTTGAGATAAATTTTCTAGAGAGAGAGGCTCTACATTTTTCTAGAGAGAGAGAGAAATCATCCTATTCCAGTTTTCTTCACCGAATCGTCCAAGCGTTCCGTCAGGTATCTTTTCTTTCCTCTTTTTTGTTTTCCTTTATTCTTTATTTTTTCTTAGAAAATCAATAAAATGGATTCCTCTTCTTCGTCAAATAATCCTGGCCGATCAAGAGTTTTCCTTGACCCTAGAACCGATAATACTTCTTCTTCGGCACATTCTAGAGTTGGGCCTATTCTGGCCGAGTATATTTTTTTTATGGTATTGGCCGGCAAAGTCAGACGACCCAGTCTCAACCTGTGCAGGGTAATCTGGCGCGCGTCAAACAAACGGCCCGTCTAAGACGAAGAATAATTCTCCCGTCCTATAGCTCTGAAATGGAGAGATCTACTGGACGAGTTCCAGATGAGACGAGGGAGACCCAGAGTGCTCAGCCTTTGGCCGGGCCTACTTCTCATGATAACAGTGTTGGGGAGAATCTTGAAATAAACCCTGAGGCCAGTCCGTCTGGTAGGGATATCGATATGGAAGAAGTCGGCGAAGGTAATAACGAGGGCTATTCCGGCTCAGCTGAAGAATCGGACGAACCCTCCACCACTTCGTCTGAAATTAGAAGACGCTTAGGTCCTCTTTCTGACCCTGCTTTTATCTTAGTCAATCGTAAGTGGTTAGAAAAAATAGGGCCTGATCCCAGTTACTTATCCACCTATATGCCCATGTCAGGCTTCTCTTTCGTCATACCCAATAAGGAGGCTACGAATCTGAGTGCTCCCAAGAATCACTTCGCCGTTTACAAGCTAGCCTTGGACGCGGGGTTGAGGTTTCCTCTTCATGAATTCATAGAGCAAGTGCTAAGGCATTACAACATTGGCCATGATCAATTGGCGCCCAATGCCTGGTACAACGTTTTGACATTCATAGCCGTCTGCGAGTTGCGCGACCTGGCCCTTTCTCTCCCGGTCTTTACCCAAATACACTACCCGTCCAAGGTTCTAGGGACAATGGACGGAGCGTGGCTCAGCATCTGCAACCGCCCCGGCTTTCTTACTGCTTGGGGTAAACCTTCGAAGATGCACGACTGGAAAGCCGACTTCATCTTTCTTCGAGCGGCCAACGACTACGTCACTGAGAGCTATCGTTTTTATAGCCGGGTGTAGACACATAATCGTGTCTCTCCATTTAGCACCCTATGATGACCAATACCCTGCTCCAATTGGTCCGGATCAAGGAAAGAATAAAGAATGAGTCTAAAATAAAATATTTTAAGCCCAAATCCATTTTCTAACCCATTTTATTAACTCATTTCTGAAAACCTTTTTTATAACCAATTTTAATAAGCCCATTTCCTAAAACGTTTTTAAATAACCTTTTAAAGGCCCATCTTTGAAAACCTTTTAAAAATAGTTATGTGAAAGCCCAATTTTATGAAACCCCTTTTCTAGCCCAATTTAATTAATAGAATTAATTAATTACATTGATTAGTTTTATTAATAAAAATATCTTTTATAAAAATAATCTTTTTCCAAAGTGTTTTTAAATATCTTTTGTCTAACTATTTTCTAAAATCTTTTTCAATAAAAATAATCTTTTTCCAAAGTGATTTTAAATATCTCTTACTAACTCTTTCAAAATCTTTTTTAATAAAAATCTTTTCTAAAACCTATTATCTTTTAAAAACCTATTGCATCTCAACTACCAAAATCTACCTACACTATATAACTCATCTCCCTCATTCACACTCAGATTTCACGGCTGTCCCTCATAATCACTCGACACAAACCAATCTCCCTACTCATAATCTCACCGCCTGATATTACGTACTCCCTAATAATCATCCATTCAACTCCAATACAACATCATCACTCCTCGTCTAATCCCTCATACAGCCACGCTTACCTTGATCCTTCCATTAATCTACACTCCACCTTATCACTCCACACCACCAAATATTATCATTCATTAATCATCACCAAAAATCCTCGTTGACCCATCATCCACAATTCATCATCATCATTATCTCATCATCATCGCAGCCTAAACCCATTCACTTGCAACACGAACCGGATATATTCTTGGTACTATTACACGCAGCATAAAACAATATACAAACATATACCGCAGCCTACGCGAACATATTTATTTGGTTTGACGCAACCTACAACGCAAGACACAAACTTTTTTAAGACTTGTACGACTTTCGATCCAAGATCCGTACAAATCAACGACCCCGGACGGTGGTATAATTTCTGAGGGTCAACTAAATTAACTAACTTTATTTGCTTTCTTTATTTATTTTTATTATTTTCTTGAAGTTACTAAAACTCTATTCATGATGTAGGCTATTAATATATTCCTGCGCTGTAAGTATTGTATATATTATACTAACTCCCTGTAGTATTTTATTTTCTTATTTTTATTTATTTCCATGAACATGTTATTTTTTATGCCTGATTGCAATATTTATCACCTTGTATTTATTGTTAATCAAGACCTAAATAAATGTTCTAACTAATTCAGATACCATGGACAACCTACTAGGAACACATTAATATTGATTGTCTAATAACTTGTTACTAAAAATGTAGTATTTTTATGTGTTTCCTGAACCAACTTAGACTAATTATTTTTAGGGTGTATTAAAACGTTATATGATTATTCTTTTGCATAAAATCTGTTGTGAATCGTTATTTAGTAGAGGCCAGCAATGGGCAATATAGTTCCTGACTATATTGTACCCTCACCCCCATTGCCTATATGGAGTCATGACGATTTGGCTTATATGGACAAATTATCCAATGTAGATTTCCCAGGGGTGAGGGTACAATATAGTCATGGAGTCATGACTATATAGTTGTACCCTCACCCCCATTGCCTATAGGCAATATAGTTCCATAGACGATTTGGGAAATATATTGCCTATATGGAGGCCAGCAATGGGCAATATAATTCAAAAATCCTACGCCTACAATTTGGCGACTCCGCTGGGGAGGATTTTAAAAAATATATATTTTTTTTAAATGAGTGGGTGAAACTTGAAAAATACGATTCATTCTTATTTTTATGCCTTAGAATAATATATTGTTTTGCATGTGCATGGCTATTAGCCACCATAAGGACAATCTACCTTGCCTCATTAGCACAGGTTCTATGTGTGAGGTCACCCTCGGGGAGTTTGCGCTTTGTCCTTCCAAAAAGCTTCCTGAGCGATAGTGTTGGATCTTAGTCATAAGCAAATCTACCCAACCATGGCATTGTTCTCTTGTTCCTGACTTGAGACTGGAGTGCGTCTTACACGTGGCCACCTCTTTAAGCAGGGGTACGAAGCGTGGGATCAATCTCTTAGTCATGGACCCTTTTCAGCCTTAACCTAAACCTGACCAATAGTTGAACATAGAACTGGACTTTAGGGTGACAACTTTGCATATTATTATCTTAATTGTGCATATTTGTGTGTTGCGTGCCTCTAATTGCTATGTGTCGCGTAATTTCCAAAATAGATTATCAATCGAAGTTACGTGATCGAAACAACAAAAGATGAGATGTCGAGCTTCTTGCGCGCCGCGCATCATCTATGCGCTTGGCGCAGCTTGCCAACACCAGACGCAATCAGCGTCTCTTCCTTTATTTCCATTTTGCGTCCTGCGCTTTCACAATGCGTGAGGCGCGATTTCTTGCGTTAAGCGCATTCTCTATCGTCGCCCGCATAGCCCAAATTTGATCCCTGCGTCTTGATGTATGCGATTAGTGCATCTAGCCCTTTGTTGTGCGCTGAATCATAATTTCATTTCGTTGCCGACTTCCTGTCATCCCCACATTTTACCAAGCTATATCCCCTATTCTTTTTCGAAAAAATTATCTCCCATCTTTAAAAAAAAAAAAAAAATGCTATCCATATCTTTTACCAAATATCTCCCATCTTTTTTTCTAAAAAAATGATCACATATCTTTTTCAAAATTTTCATCCCATCTTCAATCTCCTATCTACTTCAAAAAATTATATCTCCACCTTTTTTTCAAAAAAAAAAAAATATCCATCTTTTTTTTCCTATCACATATCTTTTTTCGAAACTTCATCCTTTTTCTCTATCCATCCTTTCATGTATATTATCCATCTTTTCATGTGTATATCAATTAGGATTTCTTTTTTTTAGTGTCCATCTTGTTGTAAAAGTCTCATCCGCTTAGGAATTCTAACTGCACTAGAAGTCCGTCTGACCCAAATGTCTAGATTCATCCAGTTTCACTCCATTTAGAGTTCTTAACCTCATCTAACTCTATCAAAGTTAGGAGTCTTAACCTTGTCTAGGTTCACCCATCTAAGAAGTCTAGGGTCGTTAGAATTCTTGCTATCTTAGAAATCTATAATCCATAGAAAGTCCATGCATAATAGGAGTCTAAAATCCATTAGATTTCTGTCCATCTTAGGAGTCTAAATCCATTAGAATTCCATCCATTTTAAGAGTCTAGGTCCA
This sequence comes from Beta corolliflora, assembly GCA_947648045.1. Lineage (NCBI taxonomy): Eukaryota > Viridiplantae > Streptophyta > Magnoliopsida > Caryophyllales > Amaranthaceae > Beta > Beta corolliflora. The sequence goes on along the minus strand of CANSZD010001629.1, from coordinate 239,780 downwards.
CTAGAGTTTCATTCACTTTAGAAGTCTAGGTCCACTAGAGTTTCATGCACATTAGGAGTCTAGCATCCTTGAAAGTCCGTCAAATCTAGAATTCTAACGTCATTAGAAGTCTATCAAGTCTAGGATTCTGAAGTCATTAGAATTGCATATCAATTAGGACAGTATTCATACTAGAGTTCCTTTTGCATTGCATAGTCCATCATTCATACACTTCATCCATGACTAGAGTTATTAGGCATTTAGGAGTCTCATTGCATCCATACTCTCCATCTCATTTCATGCATTCCGCATTTAGTAGTCCCGAACTACAAGCAATTTGATTCCCTCTTTTGGGATATGTAGGTAGCCTTTACAGGTTCGAACGCATAGATTGAGTCATGCATACATACATTAGGTCTAGGTGCATCCAAAAAAGTCATTCATACATGCATTAGGTCTAGGTGCATCCAAAAAAAAAAAAATCATCACGCATATAGGATATTCAGAGTCGTTCCTAGAAGCTCGACTTTTAAATGGAAATTCTTTTCAAACCTATATTTCTTCATTCCATTTCTCTCTCTCCATCACTCTCTATCTCTAAGTCTCCATTGATGATCCATGCAGAAGTCAAGAGACACTGAAATGGGTAATCCATTGAATACCGAACAACAAGTCGCTGAAATGGCTAGAGCCTTAGTCAAGATGTCTAGTATGATGGAAGAAATAACTATAAGGCTTGAGAAGGTCGAGTATGGTGAATCTCCTGGATTCAACAAGAAAATGGAGAATATCATTCATAGGGTAACTAATGCAAATTCCTATTTTGAACCTACTGATAACACCAAACTGAAGGGGAAACTTTCCGAAAAATTCTCTGCTCATTAAACCATTTGGACTCGCTTAGGTCCAATCAGCACAAAAAAATTACACTTTTTCTCTTTTCATGTAGAAAGAGACCTCATGAAGATCGAAACAATGAAGCTGTCTCGTCACGTGAAGTAGGAGTCTAGACTTATGATTTCATTTTCTGTTTCATTTCTCTTATATTTCCCAGTCTAATATAGGATTTTCCCTCTTATTGCATGCACTCATAATTGTCAATCAATAAATAAGTATTTATTTTCTAACCTTGCACTAATGAGCATCAATGGAAATCATGATTGTCGCCTTAAAAGAAATGAATTTTTAATTGTCATGACTATTCTAATAAAGGCAATGAACAAATTGGCATGAAAGAGGCATCCCTTCCCTTCACTAGAACCATTCCTCCATTTCAGCTCAAATGCATAACACCTCTTTCCCTCTAACCTACCTTAGTGGAGGTACACTTGACATCAATTCAATGTAAAAGGCAAGTAAAAAAAAAAGCAACAAAACAAAAATCAAAGCAAAAGCAAAAAAAAGAAATCATGCAAAAAGTGCAAAATGTAAAAAAAAAGTGTTGCAAATAAGCCTATCAATAGCTATGTCAAATGTACTTGTTTCAAAACCTTCAACCTTCAACTCAAACCTTCAACTTTAACCAATAGGCCCTTGACACCCATGCACATTGCATTCTTTATCCAACAAGCCATAAAAGACAAACCAAAGCCCGCTAGGTCGAAAACCCATAAGGGCCACTTAGGCAAAACTCAGGGCACCTTCTTATTCATTAGCCTGATCTACGAATGGTCTGATTCTGCTAAAGATACGTAGGAAACCTCACCCTGAGGTTCGACTGCTTTAAACCGCTTTTGCCAATGCTTGTCTTTTCTTTTATTACACTTAAATTTTCATCAAGTATAAATGAGCCTCGTCCATCTCTTATTGGACATCTTTATAACTTAATTTAGCAATGGATGCATCTGGTCCTTGTCTTTGGACGGTCTTCAAACATTCCGTAGATCAGCGCAAGTACAGATGAGACTCGTCCTACATTTTAGACGACATTCGAGCTTAGTCAAGGAAAGGGTGAGCCTCGTCCTTGTCTTTGGACGATCATCTAACTTTCCTCAAACAAGCTAAGTATAATTGTGGCTCGTCCTAATTTTCGGACGGCCTTCAAGCTTAGTTAAGGGAATGGTGAGTCTCGTCCTTGTCTTTGGACGATCTTCAGACTTTCCTCAAACAAGCTAAGAATAATTGTGGCTCGTCCTGATTTTCGGACGGCCTTCAAGCTTAGTTAAGGGAAGGGTGAGTCTCGACCTTGTCTTTGGACGATCTTCAGGCTTTCCTCAAACAAGCTAAGTATAATTGTGGCTCGTCCTGATTTTCGGACAGCCTTCAAGCTTAGTTAAGGGAAGGGTGAGTCTCCTCCTTGTCTTTGGACGATCTTCAGGCTTTCCTCAAACAAGCAAGTATAATTGTGGCTCGTCCTGATTTTTGGATGGCCTTCAAGCTTAGTTAAGGGAAGGGTGAGTCTCGTCCTTGTCTTTGGACGATCTTCAGGCTTTCCTCAAACAAGCAAGTATAATTGTGGCTCGTCTTTCAAACTATACTCGTCCTAAAAGTTCCAAGGGTTTAGCTGTTTCTCCCCCTTCTTGGGCTTAGATAGTCCTTGTATTATGGACAAGATTTGCGCAAAGAAGGAGAGCGGCCAACATTGGCCAAGCCAAGACAAACTTTTTAGTCTAGGACGAGCTTAGATACTTGTGCGCAATTTATATATTGCTGTTTTATGGACGAACCATGTTTTGGCTGGCTTCCTTGAGGAAGCAACCTTCGTCGTGAAGTAGTGAACCCTTACTAGAGCCTTTACTGCTTAGCTGACCCTGCATTTGAAAGTAAGATTCCTTTACTAAGGCTTGCTTATTTCTGGTCGGCTTCCTTTTAGGGACCGTGACGTTTCTGTTACTAGAGACTCATTATTTGATTAACCATATGTGCGATATACCTTTTAGGATTATTACACTTTGGCCGGTCTCTTTGAGGAAGCAATGCGCATCAGAGAAATGGTTATTCCCTGTTGTGGTGTCCATTGTGTATCTTCTACTTTGGACGTTTTATTGTTCGTTGTAATTTTGTCTAAGTTAATGTCACTTTTAGACCACTAGACTAACTGGTGGTAAAAATGCCCCAAAGTGAACAACTTAGTAAAAAATAAAGGAACAATATAAGGAGGAAGTAGAGATTGTATTATATGAATTTTGCTTGACTAGGAGTCAAGATACATGTATACAATTCTTTTTTCTCTTGTTTGTGTCGTGGCACTTGTTTGGGATTACAAACTACTTGTAGAATCCTTGGCGATTGACTGAGTCAGACGTGGTACTTCTTCAATGTATCTGAGTTCCAAGTGCGCTGTATTGGTCGTCCATCCATGTCTTGGAGACGAAAGGTTCCGCTTCGCACTTCTTGGACGATCAGATAGGGTCCTTCCCGGTTTCGTGTCAGCTTACCCAGCTCCTTAGCGCGTCCAACAACCTCCATCTTCCTTAGAACCAAATCCCCTACCTTGAGTGGTCGTCTAGAGACTCTCTTGTTAAAGTCCCGAGCCATTCGTAGTTTGTACAATTGCATTCTTAGCAGAGCATTGCCCCTGACCTCTGGTATTTGGTCCAAGGCCGTGCGTAATGCAGCCCAGTTGGCTTCTTCTGTGTACAACATGAGTCTCAGGGTGGGTTCTTCAATCTCAATGGGCAAGACGGCTTCAGTACCGTAGACCAACATGAAGGGTGTCTCTCCTGTAGAGTTTTTGGCCGTGGTTCTGATAGACCATAACACCAACTGCAGTTCTTCAACCCATAGTCCCTTGGCATTGTCCAGCTTTCTTTTTAATGCCATTTGATAGGATTTTGTTGAACGACTCTACTTGCCCATTGGCTTGTGGGTGGGCGACTGCAGCAAAGTGAGCTTTGATTTCCCTTTCTGCCAACCAATCTTTTAGCTTAGGCATTTCAAACTGTGGACCATTATCAAAGACGATGGACTGCGGCATGCCAAATCGAGTTATAATGTTCTTCCAGATAACTCTATCCATTTGGTGAAGTAATCCACAACTACAATAACAAACTTCTTTTGCCCAGAATATCCATACCCCATTTGACAAAAGGAAGTGGGAACAAGATAGGAGTTAAGTAGTTGGACAGCTTTTGATGCAGATTTCCATGTTTCTGACAACTGTCGCACTTCTTTGCATAGGCAAGAGCATCTTCCTTTAAGGTAGGCCAGTAATACCCAGTCCTTAAAGCCTTTTTCCCCAATGCTCTTCCCCCAATATGGGATGCACAAGCTCCTTCATGGAGTTCCTTCAGTACTTCGAGTCCATCTTCCCTAGTGATACACTTGAGGAGAGGACGATTGAATGACTTCTTGTATAGGGTTTCATCCCACAATTCAAATCACTTGTCTCGGGCTTTTACGTACTTAGCCTCTACAGGATTAGAAGGCAGTCATCCTGTCTTCTTGAATTCTATTATAGGATCCATCCAAACTGCCCCTCGGCTAAGAAACATGACTTGTTCTTGGTCAATACTCTTTTTTGGTTTAACTTCCCAAAACACTGTTCTTGGTGCAGCACAGTTAGCTGAGCTGGCCAATTTTGAGAGAGCATCTGCTTGATGATTTTCTGACCTTGGTACTTGGTCGAGAACAAATCGTTTTAATGGCTCAATCTCATCCTTGATCAGAAGCATATATTTGCTCATTGACGCTTCTTTACATTCAGAATCTCCATGGACTTGACTGACGACTAAGAGAGAGTCCGATTTGGCCTCAATCTCTAAAGCCCCAGCCGCCTTACACATCTTTATCCCAGCCAGATTTGCTTCATATTCCGCTTCGTTATTAGACGCTTGGAATTGGAACCTTAGCCCATATTCAAATTTATCTCCCTCTGGAGATTGACATATGATTCCTGCCCCACATCCATTGACAGTGGAGGATCCATCAACCATGAGTGTCCAATGCTTCCTTCCTTCGGCTCGATCAGGTATTGGTTCTATAGTTGGCCGAGTGAGCTCAACTATAAAATCTGCTAAAGCTTGCCCCTTAATAGCTTCCCTTGGCTCAAAAGATATGTCAAACATGTTAAGTTCAACAGCCCACTTCAGTATTCGTCCAGCGGCTTCCATCTTTTGCAAGACTTGCTTCAGAGGTTGGTCAGTATAGACTAGTATACTGTGAGCCAAAAAGTAAAGCATCAACTTCCTGCTGGCCATGACAAGTGCCAATCTAAACTTCTCGACTGGCGTGTATCTACATTTCGCGTCCTTGAGCACATGACTCACAAAGTATATTGGGGTTTGCACTGAGTCTCTCTCCGCCAGTGAAACAGCACTCACGACCTGGGGGGACACGACCAAGTATACGAACAGTTTTTCCCCCTCGGCTGGACTGACCAACCTTGGTAGCTGACGAAGGTGATCTTTGACTTGATGAAGTGCTTGTTCAGCTTTTGCTGTCCATTCAAATTTGGCTTTCTTCTTGATAGTAGCAAAAAAATGATGACACTTGTCTCCCGACTTAGATAAGAAACGTCCAAGGGCAGCTAGGCAACCCATCAGGCGCTGAACTTCCTTTATCTTAGACGGGGACGTCATGTCTAAAATAGCTTCAATTTTCTTAGGATTGGCTTCTATGCCCCTCTGATCCACTAAGATTCCTAAGAACTTCCCTGCCAAAACACCAAAGACACATTTTTTGGGGTTCAATTTCAGCTTGTACTTCCTGAGAGTTTCAAAGGTTTCTCTCAAATCACCAACATGGTCGCCTTCTTGCTGACTTTTTACAACCATGTCATCTATATATGCTTCCATGTTCCTCCCCAATTATGACTGGAAGACCGTGTTGATCAGTCTTTGGAAGGTGGCTGGAGCATTTCTAAGGCCAAAAGGCATCATCAGCCAGCCATACAGTCCCTTCTCCGTGATGAAGGACGTCTTGTCTTGGTCCTCTGGCCACTTGGGTATTTGGTGAAACCCTGAATAAGCGTCCATAAAGCTTAATAAAGCATGGCCAACCGTGGAATCTACCAGCCGATCTAACTTAGGCAAAGGGAAGCTGTCCTTAGGACAGACTTTGTTAAGATCAGTGTAGTCCACACACATTCTCCATGTGCCGTTGGGTTTTGGTACCATGACCACATTAGCAATCCAGTATGGGTAGTATGTCTATCTGATAAAGCGTGATTCCAACAACTTTTGAACTTCCTGGTCGACCGCCTGGTTCATGGCCGGTCCCAAGTGCCTTTTCTTCTAACAAACAAGCTTTAAGCTGGGATCAACATTAAGCTGGTGGAGGGCTACCTCTGGATTAGAGCTAATCAACTCAGCCCGGCCCGACCCGATTTTTGGGCGGGTTTGGGTTTTTTTTTTTGGGCGGGCTTTGGGCAAGTCAAAAAAGACTTTTTAGTCTAATTTTTGGCCCGGTCCATTTTTGGCCCGAAAAACCCGCTCGGCCCGGCCCGAAATAACGGGCTTTGGGCTCAACTTTTTGGCCCGGATTTAGGCCCGGCCCGGTTAATGTGAATTTTTTTTGGCGCGGCCCGACCCGAACCCGCCCCGGCCCATGATCACCTATACTCTGGATCAATTCCAGACATTTCTTCAACACAATAAGCAAACACGTCTTGGAATTCTTTGAGCAGGTTGATCAAAATGCCCCTCAAGCCAGGCGAGAGTGAAGATCCAATCTATAAGGTTCTTTCTCGACGAGCTTCATCCAAACAAACATCGTCTGGGGCCTCTACCGGCTCTGGACGTTCTATTGCCACGCCCATAATGGCCATCACTTCTCCAGACGAGGGTGGCTCTTCCTTGACGGGCTCATACTTTCTTTTCTTGCTAGGCAGAATTTTTGACGTTTTCCTTGAGGGAGCAACCTGCGTCTGAGGACTTTCAATTGTCATTCTCAGAGAGGCCACTTGGTCCTTCACAATCTCGGACGCCTTCCCTTCGCTAGCAACCTTCGTCTGGTCTTGCTTGCCTGCCTTCCATGAAGACGGTTTCAGAGTAGTTAGGTAGCATTCCCTAGCCGCCTGCTGGTCTCCATACAAGGAGCCAATTTGACCACCATCACATTCAAACTTCATAAGCATTAAGTGAGTTACTATCACAGCTTTAACATGATCAAGAGTTGGTCGTCCAAGAATGACGTTGTAAGCCGTTAAATCTCGGACAACCAAGAACATGATGAACAAAGTTTGCGAGGCGTTCATCTCTCCAACTCGGACGGGCAGCGTGACTGTCCCCAAAGGACAAATGATTCCTCCCCCAAACCCAATGATTGGGTGATGGACGGGGACCAAGTTCTTCTCATCAAACCTCAGTCGAGCTAGGCAGTCGGCACTAATGATGTCCGTGGAGCTTCCAGTATCAATTAGAATCCTCTTTACTCTCAGGTTGGCTATCTTCATCTCCACAACCAAGGGATCATCATGGGGGTTCTCAGCTTCCCCCGATCTTGCTCGCTGACGACTACCATGGGGGAAGGGCTCAACCTTTGTCTGATCTGTCAACAAAACTTGGCCGAGCTCCCTAAGATAGTTCTTATGCCCCCTGTTGGTTGGCCCTCCAGCAGCAGATCCTCCCGAGATAACAAGGACAACATCCTCGTCTATTCTTTCACTTTCCTTCTTCTTGCTCTGACGGTCATCTCTTTTGAAACTTCTTTCCCCCTTGGGGTAAGTATGGGTTCATCTTTCCTTTTCGAACTAGATCCTCTAATGCCCTCTTAAGGTGTTTACATTCATTGGTCTCATGCCCACAGTCTTTGTGAAAGTGGCAGTACTTGCTCTTATCCCTATTCCTGTAAGGGGTCTTCATTTCAGCCGGAGCCTTTAGCTCATATTGATCCTTTATCTCCATAAGAATGGAGTATTGATCCTTGCTAAATTCAATGGGATTAGCCGAAGATTCAGACTCTTTCCTCTTGCCTCTTCTGGACGAAGTGGTTTTGGAGGTTATAGCCCAAGTCTCAGCCTTTTTGGGGTTGCTCTTCTTTGGTTGAGCTACCTCTTCAGGCTTCTTGGACTCAAGCTGCTTTGCCTCAGCACATACTTCGGTGGCGTGTATAAACGCTTCTGCTTCTTTTAAGGCTTCGGCAAGAGTGGTGATTTTCTTCTTCACAAGATCAAACTTAAAACTTCCTGGCCTCAATTCCCTGATGAAGGCGTCAAAGGCCACACCAGCATTGAGGTCTTGAATTTGAAGGGCTTCTAGATTGAATCTCTTACCAAAACTTCCGAGGGCTTCTTTTGGTCCTTGGACGACCTTGCCCAAGTGCATGCTTGTTTTTTGCTCTTGCTAATTGGCAACAAAATGACTAGTAAATAAGAGACTGAGTTCAGTGAAATTGTTGACTGAATTGGAGGGAAGATTGTTGAACCACTTCTAAGCTACTCCCTTCAGAGTGGTCGGGAAGTTCTTACACCAAGTAGCATCATCTACTCCTTGGACGTACATCTGATGTTTGTAAGCGGATAGGTGATCGTCTGGTTCGGTTGTTCCATCAAAAGGCTCTATGGTAGGGAGTTTTACCTTTGGGAAGGGGGGCGCCTCCATGATCTTGGCCGAGAATGGAGTAGGCCAGTTGATCTGGAGGGCTCCCAGCTGTCCCTCAATGGGTATGAACTCCTTACGGTATTCTTTCAACACAGGGTTAGATGAAGTGTTTGCAGGGGCTGGACGCCTATAAACCATTGGCTGAACCACCGTCTTCTCTTATCTTGGACGAATAAGAGAAGGGCCTAAACTTCTTCCTTCCGTTCTGGATGGTATCCTCAAAGGAGGGTCTCTCAAGTACGGTGTAGACCTAGTGGCCGACCGTTGTAATGCAGCAGCTTTCTTTGCCTCTAGGTATTCCCTAGCATCTGTTTCCATTATGTGCCCATTTGGACGAACATTATCCTGGGTCCTAACCACCAGGTTCCAGTCCATCTTCCTTCGCTGCTCACTACCTTCTGGCTGCTTTTCTATGGCTGTTCTCCTTGAGGGTTCCTGACGAACAGGTCGACTTGGACCTGGACGGTTCTCCTAGGAACGCCCCCTAAGAGGAACTGGATTGTTAGCTGCTGGCTCCGGATTAATATGGAAAAACAAAGATGTTGTTCTTGATTCATTCTGGACGATCAGCTGCCATCTTGGTCCGAAAAGTCATTCAAGACGTTCTCTACATGGACAGCAGTCACTGGACGTTTAAGATTCTCCTAAATAAGAGGTTGTTGGCTTTGTCTAGGGACGTTGATGATGGACGGAGGTCTATCCCTTCCTCGAGGCGGTCTCTCGTGATCTACTGTATCTTCAACATTAATCTGAAAGCATCGATTCCTAGCCACGTTGGACGGCTGACAGTCAGTCATCGTTGCGCCTTCCAACAGACGGCGCCAAATGTTTTGTCCGCTTGGCTGGCAAGTAAACTATTTCCCTCAAGATGTTCTTCAATTGGAGACTTGTGCAACAATGGCTGAGTTTGCTCTGTCCGAACCTGAGCTTCGTTCCCGAACCTGAAAAAAAAGGGACCCACCCTGGAGGTTTGGGTGGTGGTTCCCCCTCCGAAGCTTAAGTCAGATATCAGGAGTGAGAAGGAAAAAGTAGAGATAGAGAGAGAAAGTGAGAGAGTATTTCCACAGAGCAAGTTTACATTGTTTTCATTGAATTACCTGTCTCCTGATTTTACGGGTATTTATAGTGTTTGTGATATGACTGCTGCCCTTTTAGGTTACCCTAGAATGGGGGCACCTGATTGGCTAGGCAATTAAATCATGACACTTGGCAGGCTATGGTTGGAGATGGATCACCAACCAATCACTTGCAGCCATTTCAGGGATTTTGGGCTCTGACCAACCTTTGGGCCAAAGGTGAGCCTTTTCTCCCATCTGAGCAAAACCCAATGGTTAAACCATTATTCCTTATTTCTTCTGATGGGACACGTGTACGGTCCTGATGGATCCATGTGTCCGCAAGAGAACCGTTGATTTTTAGGGTTACAATAGTAGTGATGGCAGGTTTATAGCGGGTACTGTAATCCCCCATAATTTTATGAATTTTATAAATATATTTTAATGTATAATTATATATATTTTAATGTTTAAATAATTTATTTCTCAAAAGGTTGACTATTTGAAAGTCAAAAAAATTATTTAATGATTTGAAGTAATCAAATATTATATTTAGTCATACCTTGAAAATTATTTAAATAGCTTAAACATCTTTGAGTTTAGTAAAAAGGATATAAAAATGGGTTAGAGGAACCCAACTATGCCAAATGCCAATCATTAAATGATTATTGAATCCCAAACACAATTTCCTAAGCCCAAAAAGGGTTAACTATATAAACCCCAATACCCCAAAATTTTCCCCCACACTTATTTTCTCTCTATTCCTTCTCCCTTTCTTTTTCGGCCCTCTCCTCTCCTTTTCTCTCTCTCGATTTCTCCTCCCCTTCGTTCGACCGGCGACCACCGCAGGCAGGACCGCCGCCAGCAGCCACCGGCAGCAGCCGCCGCCGCCCTCCCCCCTTGTGCCGCCGTTTTTCCTCCTCTCTCTTTGGTTTATTTCTTCCTCCTCTATTTTATCTAATGTTATGTTTATGATTTTAAGGACTTAATTAATGTTTTCATGTTTAAAGTTATAGTTTGATGATTTAAATATAAATTTCAGATTATGTAAATTATATAGTGAAGTAAATAAAATTTCAGATTTATTAATTATGTTTAAACTAGGGTTTTAAGTATTAAAGTATGGATTTTTAGGGTTTTATGAGTTGGAAAATCATAGTTCTATATTATAGATTATGAAATTGGATACTCTTATGATTATGATTATGTCTAAGCATGTTTTAAGGGGTTTTAAACACTTTATAAGTTGCTGGAATTTTTATTAGTATGGTTATGATGGATTTTTGAGGATTTTTAATGACTAGTATAGTGGTACTATACTAGGAGACATTAATAGTGAAGTTTTAATGGTTAAAAAGGATTTTTAAACACTTTTAAAGAGGGTTTAACATATTTTAATGTTGCTGGAATTTTGATTGAGTATTGATTAGTGGTTGTATTGATAATTGGTAGGCGGAGAATTCTCTTTAGGCGATTTCTAAAAGATTATTAAAGTGGCCTCGCATATTGTCTACACAAGGTACGTACATACCTATGTGTTAGTTGGATTAGTATCATGTCCTAAGGATGGGATTGATGTAGTATCATGCATAGGGAACTATTTATATTTCATATGTGATTTACATTCAAGTGAAATGCCGTTGTGTGAAACATGTTGATTACGTTGGTTAAATTATGTTTGTATGGATGATTGATGCAAGCATATGGGATTGGGAACTTTATTTTATTAATTCACATGAGGGATTAATAATTATGTTGTTATTGGATCATGCATTGGATCATGTTGTTCCCTTTGGATTATTTATTTACTTTATGAGGACCGAGGGCCTTGTTTGGTAAGTTGATTATTAGCCTATGAAAGGTTGGTTGATTGTTGACTTGGATCAACAAATAAATAATGGTTATGGAATTTATAATTGGAATTATTCTTGGATTGTTAAGTTGATGATCACCTTATCTAATCCTAAGATAAAAATGGAAGTTTATGTATCCTTGATGATTATATTGTTTGTCTTACTCTTGTGAGTCATAACAAGTAAATAATTTATTAATCATTTAAAGTGGAAAATGAATAGCAATAAGCTTTAGACTTGTGCACATCTGAAGTGTTGGACTAGTATGAGTTGGAGTACATGGTGGTATCCCATGGATTTTCTTGGGACCGAATTAATCACCGTGTCCTATTTTATTTAAAAAGGTTCCTCGATATCGTTGGTCAGGGGAGTACGGAGTCGCGCCCATACTTCGTCTTCTAAATTGAAGACTGGTTTGGTTTGGACAACTCTTTCCATTGCCTATTCAATTGAAGTGATAATTAATTTAAGTTGTAGAGTCAAGTTCACTAAGTAGTATGTTATGTTATTATATTAATATTTATCTTTGTCTTAATGCTCATTAGTATCATGTTAGGTTTTATATTTGTGTACTATGTAGTACTCAGCTTTGCTGATTACGTGCTTTTGTTGTGTATGTCGATCATGGCTATGCCTTATTGATCCTGTGATGACCCATTTGGTGAGCAGTCTCTCGGGATGAATAGTGCATTGTTGATACGCTCAAGTTATACGATGTTTTTGTGGTATTTTAGGTACACTTTGCTAGGGGATTTATTTGTAATTGTTAATGTTGCATGTAAATCGACCTTAGCGGAAGTTCGGAATTTTATATATTAATTATTGTTAAAGTTGTAAGTTCCGAGCTTTTGGAAGCATGAATGGTTCCACAACATCGTCTCACCAACCAAGCTCCGCCACAACCAAGCTCCAAGCAACCACATCGCAAGCATGCCCAGCATCGCAAGCCCAAGCCTCGCCCATCGCGCCCAGCAGCACCCAGCCGCATCGCATGCTCGCCCAAGCAGCAGCCAAGTCGCCCAGCGCTCCATCATCGTAAGCCAGCGCGCGCTCGAAGCAAGCTGCCCAGCCCAGCGCTCCATCATCGTACGCCCAGCGCTCGAATCATCGCACGCCCAGCGCTCGAAGCAAGCCTGCCCAGCGCGCAGCTCGCACCTCGCGAGATAGGTCGCACCTCGCGACACGCTTGCTCGCACCTCGCGACTCCGCCGCACGGTGCGACCCGGCTTTGCCCGGCCCAAGTTTGCGGTAGACGAGCACTCTTCGCACCTCGCGACCCGACTCGCACCTCGCGACCCGACTCGCACCTCGCGACCCCTAGGTCGGTCTAATTGTCGGCTGATTTTTGAGCTTTAGTATAAATACTAAACTTGATTTTTGGACCTAGGGGGCAACGACCACAAGGAGAGGGAGTCTCCAAAACTCCACTCCTCTCTTGTTGTCTTCTCTTTTTAGTTTTTATTTTCTAGTTTAGTTTTTGTAGATTTCAATTATGGGATTGGCTTATGCTATGCCGATTGTAGCTTGAACCGTTCTTGAACGAGATTAATATGGAGCTTCAAGCATTATTGTGAGATCTTTCCTCTCTATTTAGTTCCTTTGATTATGGTTTAATTTCTATGCTTGCTTTCTATGATTTTTGCATGATTATGCTAGGAACGTTACTAGTTTGATTGTGTAATTAATCTAATGCTAGATTTAAGAATAGAATCGGATTGTTTTATTCTTTTATCAATTGGTAGCAAACTAGGGAGTAACTTAGATGCAGATCGTCTTGGTTATTTCTTGGGGAAATTGAATTAACTGTTGAATGTTTATCGCTTGTATGACATTAGCGGTGTCCGTGATTCTCTGTGTTTATTGCTGCTATTGGATTGAACTTAGACGCGATCGGACTAGGTTATCCTTTAGTTAGGGTTTTATAGTCACGCTGATCGTGCTATTCAACTAGGAATAAGGAGAATGCGAGATTAATTCTCAGAAATAGATAATCATGGAAATAATTAGAGTCGAGGTTCAAAGATCGATAATGAATTGAAGTGGATGTTAATCGGATTCAAGATCTTCCCATATTGATTTCTCATTTTGTTTATATGCTAGTTAGTTTTAGTTTGTTCGTAAATCTACTTGAAACCCCCCTTTGTAATTAGGTTTCTCGGCCCTTAGCTTAATCTAGGTTTTTGATCACGCTGAATATTAAACTCGTCCCTGTTTCCCTGTGGATACGACCCCTACTTCCATTATACTATCTTAGTGTAAAAGAGAGTAGGAGAAATTTTATCTTTGGCCGGGTGCGGTGCACAACGACACATCCGCGCCCGCCCAAATTTTGGCGCCGTTGCCGGGGAAACGGTGTTACTTGTTTGTATTTAGCGTGATTTTTGGATGGTATTGCTTGTGCTCTTTGTTTTTGGTTGGCCACTCTCTTGGGAATGGTTGATTGAAGCTTTTGACGGTTTATTGCTTGGTTATTGTCTAGCTTTAAATATTTATATTAATGGTCATGACTTGGATTAGCTAGGAGCACTACTAGTTGATGTTTGTTGTTGACTTAATGCTAGGTTTTGGATATAATCTGATGTTATATGCTCAACCATGATGTAGTAAGCTAGGTACTAACGATGCATTGCAAGAGTTCTTCTCAATCAATTTTGCAGGTACTTGAAGTGGAGATTGACATGGAACCACCATTGTCACACATGGAGCACAATCCCAACGATTAAGCCTAAGGTACTAAGTCGAGCTAACGACTTTAAACAACAGCGCTTCTCGGGAGGCAACCCGAGATCCCTTTTATTTTCTTTCTTTTCCTTTATTTTCTCATCAAATTTCCACCACCACAATAAATTTTCTTTCACCCACCGCCCACCCACTAAAAAGATCCACAACCAATCTTAATCCGCTTGGAACCAAAATCCACAAAAGAAAACCCGTTGGGAGGACTTCAATAGCTAGGAGTTGGTAACACTAGAGGATTGAGATTGTTAATGTATCTTTTCGATCTCTTGAGCTAGGTGAAAATCTGACAAATTCAAAACTTTTGAACTTGTCATTTGTTTGAGTGATTCGAGGGAGAGGGTTGTGAGTTGAGTTAGGAGATTTGAGATGGTGTTGTTAAGAAATTTGAGTTTGACGGATTGTTTGGTCATGAGTCTTGAGCATTCGATCTTCGGTTTACCCGATTTTCGATAACCCCCCCCATTTTCAGTTTACTTTTTCTTTTAATTGTCGACACATTGAGGACAATGTGTAGTTTAAGTAGGGGGGAGGGTATTCTCATTCTCATGTATCTATGTTGTATTTATTACTTTCAATTTGAAAAAATAAAAAAAAAATTGAGAAAAACAAAAAAATATAAAAAAAAAAGTGATGAAAAGAATCCCGCTGAGTTGAAAACCCGCAAGGGCGGGCGACTCGGGCAAAAATGGGGGCCCGGATAGGTTGAAAACCCGAAAGGGCAACCTATGCAAAAAAGTGGCTTATATTGAGCGGGTAAGATGGTGAGATGCAACCAAAAAGAAATGTGTGAAGCTAGGATGAAAACCCGAAAGGGCTCCTAGGCAAAATGAGAGATTAAGAGAGAATTTTGTACTTTGAAAACTCATTTGCCGGAGATGGTGTCATAAGGTGGAAAGCGTTTTCGGGTTGGGTTGGTTATTTCATCCTTGATTTTGTGAAGATTTGTTTTGGCTTTCACATTCTTTTGGTTGATTGTTTGTTTTTGGGAGTAAGCATGGAATTTATCCCTTTTTGTCTTTGTTCCATGGCTTGCTATTCTAATTTAGTTGTAGTAGTAGTAGTTTTAGGTCATCTTTTGAGGTTTGGGAGAGCTGATAGTTTAGTGTGTCGTAAGCTGGCATTTTGATTCTTGTTGGTGTTGTTGGTTAAACTTGTTGGCGTTGCTGGTTATTATTGTTGTCGCGTCTTTGTATATTTCAGGTGAGCTTGAATCTAAGTGTGGGGGAATCATCATCCCTTACGTTTAGGTTTTAAGCGTATTTTGTTAAGATGTACGTGATGATGATGATGTAGTTGATGGGGAGTGTAGGTTGGTGTCGATAACTTGGGCGATGATTTAATTGGTATTTCTCATTTTTGAGTTTACTCGAGGTCGAGTAAAGTTCAAGTGTGGGGGTATTTGATACGCTCAAGTTATACGATGTTTTTGTGGTATTTTAGGTACACTTTGCTAGGGGATTTATTTGTAATTGTTAATGTTGCATGTAAATCGACCTTAGCGGAAGTTCGGAATTTTATATATTAATTATTGTTAAAGTTGTAAGTTCCGAGCTTTTGGAAGCATGAATGGTTCCACAACATCGTCTCACCAACCAAGCTCCGCCACAACCAAGCTCCAAGCAACCACATCGCAAGCATGCCCAGCATCGCAAGCCCAAGCCTCGCCCATCGCGCCCAGCAGCACCCAGCCGCATCGCATGCTCGCCCAAGCAGCAGCCAAGTCGCCCAGCGCTCCATCATCGTAAGCCAGCGCGCGCTCGAAGCAAGCTGCCCAGCCCAGCGCTCCATCATCGTACGCCCAGCGCTCGAATCATCGCACGCCCAGCGCTCGAAGCAAGCCTGCCCAGCGCGCAGCTCGCACCTCGCGAGATAGGTCGCACCTCGCGACCTGCTTGCTCGCACCTCGCGACCTGCTTCGCACGGTGCGACCAGCTTTGCCCAGCCAAGTTTGCGGTAGACAGAGCACTCTTCGCACCTCGCGACCCGACTCGCACCTCGCGACCCGACTCGCACCTCGCGACCCCTAGGTCGGTCTAATTGTCGGCTGATTTTTGAGCTTTAGTATAAATACTAAACTTGATTTTTGGACCTAGGGGGCAACAGCCACAAGGAGAGGGAGTCTCCAAAACTCCACTCCTCTCTTGTTGTCTTCTCTTTTTAGTTTTTATTTTCTAGTTTAGTTTTTGTAGATTTCAATTATGGGATTGGCTTATGCTATGCCGATTGTAGCTTGAACCGTTCTTGAACGAGATTAATATGGAGCTTCAAGCATTATTGTGAGATCTTTCCTCTCTATTTAGTTCCTTTGATTATGGTTTAATTTCTATGCTTGCTTTCTATGATTTTTGCATGATTATGCTAGGAACGTTACTAGTTTGATTGTGTAATTAATCTAATGCTAGATTTAAGAATAGAATCGGATTGTTTTATTCTTTTATCAATTGGTAGCAAACTAGGGAGTAACTTAGATGCAGATCGTCTTGGTTATTTCTTGGGGAAATTGAATTAACTGTTGAATGTTTATCGCTTGTATGACATTAGCAGGTCTGTTGATTCTCTGTGTTTATTGCTGCTATTGGATTGAACTTAGACGCGATCGGACTAGGTTATCCTTTAGTTAGGGTTTTATAGTCACGCTGATCGTGCTATTCAACTAGGAATAAGGAGAATGCGAGATTAATTCTCAGAAATAGATAATCATGGAAATAATTAGAGTCGAGGTTCAAAGATCGATAATGAATTGAAGTGGATGTTAATCGGATTCAAGATCTTCCCATATTGATTTCTCATTTTGTTTATATGCTAGTTAGTTTTAGTTTGTTCGTAAATCTACTTGAAACCCCCCTTTGTAATTAGGTTTCTCGGCCCTTAGCTTAATCTAGGTTTTTGATCACGCTGAATATTAAACTCGTCCCTGTTTCCCTGTGGATACGACCCCTACTTCCATTATACTATCTTAGTGTAAAAGAGAGTAGGAGAAATTTTATCTTTGGCCGGGTGCGGTGCACAACGACACATCCGCGCCCGCCCAATTGTCCATTTCAGGTTTGAAGATGATGCATCATGGGTTCGGGATTCGTGGAGAGCTTGTGTTAGATTTTATACTTTAATTTATAGTTGTTTAAATTTGGTTGATTTTGGTTTGGTTGACTGTTGACTTTGGTTTGGTTGACTGTTGACTTTGGTTTTTGGAGTTTGACTTCAGGTTTACTAAGTTTATTATTTTCAAAGTTGTTTATTTATTTTCCGCTGCAAAATTCTAAATAAGCTGATACGTTATCACACGGGCGATAAGGCTTTGGTAATTATCTAAATTTTATATTAAAAAGGTATTTTGGAAAATAGAGAATTGTTGGGGTGTTACAAAGTGGTATCTTGGAGCTTAGGGTTTTATTGGCCTTTCGTGCCAACCTTAAATTTTAGGCGCCTAGTTACTTAAAAGGAATTTCATAGAAAACGAGCTCCTACTTATTTGTTGTGCTTAAATCACTTTTCGAAACATGTTTCAAAATTTTTAAAAAAATAGGTTCGAAAATATTTTTGGTTTGAAATATTTTATTTTATTTGGTTCGAATTTTTTTTAGAAGGTACGGATTTTTTTTATTATTCGGTTCGAAATTTTTTTAGTTAGTCCGAAATTTTTTTTTTATTTTTTTTTCGGTTCTTCTTACATTTTTCGAAAATCATCTATTTAATTATTAGTTGGTTATTTTAGTACTTCTAATTTATTTTAGTTGTTTTATTAATTTTGTGAGAGATGGGTAGTATAAGAAGGGCATATAGGATAGAAATATTATATGTCTGCATTTAAATATTTAGTTCAGCATGTTTATATTTTTCTTATCTGCTTAACTGTTTAGTGTTATTCCTAGTTTAAATTATTTGTTTATTCTTGCTTATTGTTTATTGTTGGGAATATACGCTAAGTGAGGGAACTATGTACTTATAGATGTCGTATTCATGTATTATAGGATCTCTAGTCATGTCTGATAGTCAAGCTGCTCGTCTAGGAAGCTACTTCAACCCAATTGTATTGAGTGATGATGAGTCCGATATGGAGTCTAATAGCGAGAGTTTCACTAGCCTAGAGGTCATCATGCATCATGTATTAAAAGTAGGCATTCCTAATAGTGATGATGAGGTCATTCAAGAGTTTGATCATGCTAGAGGGAAGACCAGAATGGACATCTACCATGCTGTTTTGAGGGCTGAGAGTGATTCTGAGTCAGAAGAGGACGAGCCTCAACCTAAGAAGATTCGAAGATCTACTAGAGCTAGAATTTCATATTGCTTCTACTATGACAGCGAGGACATTCAAGACTTTGAAGATGAGATGTTCACTCCAGAGAAGTACAAGGAAACTAAGGATAAGACTGAGAATGTATCTCTATAGACTTTTTATCTATGCTTTAAGGTTAGTTGTTGGATAAGTAGTCAAGTTATAATGGTTTAAATTTCTTTCTTTAGTATCTTTATCTTGGTTAAGGAACAAGTATAGTTATTATGGATTGGAAAAATGTTATCATCATCATTTGAGGAATAAAAAGTGAATATTTAGTTATTCAAGTGAGCTAGAATTTATTTTAGTACGCGAATGGGGAATATTTTATTCTATTGTTGTGTTTGAATTTTATTTGATCCTCATATATATATGAATTGGTGATGTGAATATTTATTCATGAATGAGTATATGGTTGTTATGGTTCAGGTTCATAGTGTATGAACTTAATGTTGCTGTGATTCCATAAAGAATTGTATGTTGATGCGACCTTGTATGGTCAAATCAAGTGATGCCTTCGTAAAGAATGGCAATAAATTGTGAAACGAAACCTAAAGTAGATTTACGTTAAATTTCAGGTCGCGAAGTAGAATGGCAAACAACGATAACGCCTTTGCTTCTGCTATTCGCCTATTGGCAGAGAATTTGACTCACGAAAGAGCTGAGCGTCCCGATCCTGCTAGGGACATGTTTGAAAGACTAGCTAAGATTAACCCGCCGTACTTTAAGGGGTAAGCTGACCCTACATTCTTAGAGAGTTGGATTAGGGAGTTTGGAAAGATTTTTGGGGTTGTAAATTGTCCCGAGGCTATGAAAGTAGGTCAAGTTGTGTTATATCTGAAAGATGAGGCTAACTCATGGTGGAAAGAGAATGGAACTAGACTTAGTGCTGTTGAAGCGTTTAATTGGGATTCCTTTATTGCTGCTTTAAGAGGAAAATTTTACCCTGCTTTCATGAGAAAACAAAAGGCTCATGAGTTCATAAACATTAGGATGGGGAGTATGACCATTTCTGAGTATTATAGCAAGCTCATAGCATTATCTAGATTTGCACCTGAGGTAGTAGCTACTAAAGAGCTAAAGGCTCAAAGATTTGAGCAGGGTTTGACTGAGGAAATCCAAGTGGGGTTAGGTGGTGAGACTTTTTCATCCTTAGATGTTGTTTATGGAAGAGCCGCCCATATTAATGGTCTTTAGTCGAGGTGTGACAAAAAGAATGATGTAGTCGGTGAGAAAAGAAAGGATTTCAATTCTGGAGGAAATTAGGGGAACTTTAAGAGGAATAGAAATGGGAATGGAAATTTTCAAGGAAGGAATGGTCAAGGCTTTAATAATAAGGGCTAATCTGAGAGGAGTTACAACTGTAAGAAGTGTAACAAGAACCACCCTGGTAGACACTGTAAAGGAGACCTATTAACCTGTCATTACTGCCAAAAGAAGGGACATAGAGAATTTGAGTGCTTCACCAAGCAAAGGAAAGAGCAGAATGGTAATGGGAGTGGTAATCAGGGAAGGTATGTGTTCAACCAATCGGGAAATCAAGGTTCGAAGCCTATAGGGGCGCTGAACAATCGAGGAAACTATAGTTAGCCTGCTAGTGAGAGCAACAACAATAACCAGAGTAAAGCTCCGGGTAAGCTGTTCGTGATGAGTCGCAATGAAGCTGAAAGATCTGCCGACGTAGTTTCTGGTACTTTCTCTATTAACTCCGTTCTCGTTAAAGCGTTATTTGACTCTGGGTGACCTATTCGTTTATTTCGTCGTCCGTTATTAAAAGTTTGGGGTTGGTAGACTTTGAAGTAATTGACCTGCCTATTAGTATACCTACTGGAGAAGTCATAAGGTGTACCAAGTTGTTTAGAGACTTACCTCTGAAGATAAGAGACTGTGTATTTCCTTCTAATTTGATAGAATTTAATCTGGGAGACCTAGACGTTATTCTTGGGATGAATTGGTTAGGTTTCTATAAGGCTAAAATAGAATGTGAAGCTCAAAAGGTAGTGTTGAGAATCCCTTTGGGGAAGTTAACTTCGTATCGACGTTTTGGGAAGCCTAAGAGCTTTGGGGTCATTTCTGCAATGCAAGTGAAGAAGTTGATGAAGAAGGGATGCGAGTTATTTTTCTGTAGTGTGCATGATGTAAGTAAAGAGGTTGGATTGAAGATCGAGGATGTACCAATTGTAAATGAGTTTATGGATGTATTTCCAAGCGAGATTTCTGGTATGCCGCCTGAAAGAGTCGTTGAGTTCACCATAAACTTAGTTCTCCGTACTGCACCTATTTCTAAGGCATCGTATAGAATGGCACCTCCTGAGATGAGCGAATTGCAGACGCAGTTGCAAGAACTGTTGGATAAAGGTTATATTAGGCCTAGTGCGTCACCTTGGGGAGCTCCTGTGTTGTTTGTGAAGAAGAAAGATGGAAGTATGAGGTTTGTGCATTGACTATAGGGAGTTAAACAATGTGACCATTAAGAACAAGTATCCTTTGCCTAGGATAGATGACCTGTTCGACCAGTTCAATGGAGCGAGTATGTTTTCAAAGATTGATTTGCGTTCGGGGTATCACCAGTTGAGATTTCGGTAGCTGATAAGGATATATCTAAGACTGCGTTTAGGACGCGTTATGGTCATTGTAAGTTTACTGTGATGCCGTTTGGACTGACCAATGCTCCGGCTATATTTATGGATTTAATGAATAGGATATTCCATGAGTCGTTAGATAAGTTTGTTGTGGTGTTCATTGATGATATTTGGATCTATTCAAAGAGTGAAAAAGAGCATGATGAGCATTTGAGGATAATATTGGAGACGCTTAGGAAGAATCAATTGTATGCCAAGTTCTCTAAGTGTGAGTTCCGTTTGGTGAAAGTAGCATTTTTGGGTCATTATGTGTCTAAAGAAGGAGTTTATATGGATCCTGCAAAGATTCAAGCTGTTAGTGAGTGGCCTACTCCAAAGAATGTGTCAGATATTAGGAGTTTTCTGGGATTAGCTGGCTATTATAGGAGATTTGTGAGAGATTTCTCGAAGATAGCAAGGCCAATGACCAATCTGATGAAGAAAGAGTCAAAATTTGAGTGGAGTGAGAAGCGCGAGGAACTTTCCAGATTTTGAAGGAGCGATTGACCTCTGCACCTATTTTAACCATGTCTGATGGAAATGAGGGATTTGAGGTGTATAGTGATGCTTCGAATAATGGTTTGGGATGTGTTCTGCAGCAGAATGGGAAGGTGATCGCGTATGCGTCGCGTCAGTTGAAACCGTATGAGTCTAATTATCCTACCCATGATCTAGAACTAGCTGCTATTGTGTTTGCCTTGAAAATTTGGAGACATTACCTATATGGGGTGACTTGTAAGATCTTTACCGACCATAAGAGTTTGAAGTACATTTTCACCCAGAAGGATCTCAATATGAGACAGAGGAGATGGTTAGAATTGATCA
The DNA here is from genome assembly GCA_947648045.1 of Beta corolliflora. Taxonomy (NCBI): domain Eukaryota; kingdom Viridiplantae; phylum Streptophyta; class Magnoliopsida; order Caryophyllales; family Amaranthaceae; genus Beta; species Beta corolliflora. The sequence goes on along the minus strand of CANSZD010001629.1, from coordinate 217,949 downwards.
AAGATTATGACCTAGATATGCAGTATCATGAAGGGAAGGCGAATGTAGTTGCCGATGCTTTGAGTAGGAAATCGAGCCATAGCATGTATGCGTTGGTAGTTCCCGAGGAATTGTGCCAGGATATGCAAAGGCTTAGCCTAGAAATTCTAAATCCTGGAGAGATCGAAGTAAGATTGAGTGCTTTATCATTGGGGTTGTCAGTTTTTGATGAGATCAAAGAGAGTAAAGCTGGAGACGAGCACCTAGATAAGATTAAGGAGAAGATGAAACAAGGTAAGGAAGTTGACTTTAAGATTCATGATGATGGAAGCTTGAGGTTCAAGGGAAGGTGGTGTGTACCACAAAAATGTGAAGAGCTTAAGAGAAGGCTTATGGATGAGGGGCATAATACATTTATATATATTTTAATGTATAATTATATATATTTTAATGTTTAAATAATTTATTTCTCAAAAGGTTGACTATTTGAAAGTCAAAATAATTATTTAATGATTTGAAGTAATCAAATATTTCATTTAGTCATACTTTGAAAATTATTTAAATAGGTTAAACATCTTTGAGTTTAGTAAAAAGGATTTTAAAATCGGTTACAGAAACCCAACTATGCCAAGTGCCAATCATTAAATGATTATTGAAGCCCAAACACAATTCCCTAAGCCCAAAAAGGGTTAACTATATAAACCCCAAAATCCCAAAATTTTCGCCCACCACTAGGGGAAAAAAAAGGAAGGGCTGCGCTGGAAGGGCTGCGTTTTTTTGGAAAACGCAGCCCTTCGTGTATGAAGGGCTGCGGTTAGCCCAAAAATCGCAGCCCTTCGTATACGAAGGCCTGCGGTTTTTTAAAAAACGCAGCGCTTTTAGTGAAGGGCTGCGGTTAATCGAAAACCGCAGCCCTAAAAGTAATAAAGGGCTGCGGTTTTTGGGCTAACCGCAGCCCTTTATGGGCTTTTTTATTTATTTATTTGAAAGGGAATTTAATCTCGCGCGCGTTGGGCTTAAAATGAAATGTTGAGCGGGGTAGGGTTTATTTCTCACAATCTCCCTCCCTCATTCTCTCTCCTCTCTCACAATCTCATTCCCTCATTCTCTCCCCTCTCTCTCTCCTCTGCTCGAGCGTTTTTGCGGTGAGGATGTTCGCCGCTCTGCTGCACCAAAGCCAAGGTATCTCGTCTCTCCTCCTTCGGCTCTCGGATCTCCTCCTTCACCTCGCCGGATTTTTCACTTCGCGTCTCATCCCCATTTCTTCGCCCTCCATCAACGTCAACGACGTTCCTCAATCTTCTCCCTCCGCCGCCGCCGCCGCCAGGTAAAACCCATCTTCTCTCTCTTTGTTTTTTGCATTTAAATCGATTAATAATTTCTAGGTTTTTGATTTTTTATTTTATGTATGATTAGTATGTCACTAGAGCAAAGATGTGAGATTATAAAGAGTGTTGGGGAGGAGTGCATTCAAGAAGGGGAGTTGATGGAACTCAAAAAAAAGGATGAACCTATTTGCTATGATGGGTTTGAACCTTCTGGTCGTATGCATATTGCCCAGGTAAGTCCTTTTTATTCCAATTTTTTTTTCATCCCTGGTTTTGTTGATTATTTGGCTAGTTGGAGTTTTATTAGCCAAAAAAACAGTTTGACAAGTATCTAGAATCAGTGTTCCAAAGTCTCTATGCTTATTGTTACAATTTGAAGCTTTGTAAGACTTAATGGTTCTGAAAATTTGGATTGCCTTTGTTGCTATGGAATTGCGTTTTTTTATTCAATTCCTTCGAATTTTCGACGACATTAGGCACTAACTTAATTTCGTTTTGTTTGATTAGTTAAGCGTTGTTAATTTTTTGGAGTAAAAAATGCAAAAAAAAAAAATATTTTATATTTTTTTTGGGTCAAAAGGGCAGCGGTTATGGTCAAAACCGCAGCCCTTTGTACAAAGAAGGGTTGCGATTTAGGCCCAAAACCGCAGCCCTTCCATATTGGAAGGGCTGCGGTTTTGGGCCTAAACCGCAGCCCTTCGTTGTGAAGGGCTGCGGTTTAAAACCGAAGCCCTTCACATTTAGGGAAGGGTTGCTACGGAAAGGGCTGCTGGCCAAAAACGCAGCTCTTAGGGTTGTTTTGACCGCAGCCCTTCCGTTTTTTTCCACTAGTGCACACTTATTTTCTCTCTCTTCCTTCTCCCTCTCTTTTTCGGCCCTTTCCTCTCCTTTTCTCTCTCTCGATTTTCTCCTCCCCTTCGTTCGACCGGCGACCACCGCCGCCAGCAGCAGCCGCCGCGGCCCTTCCCCCTTGTGCCACCGTTTTTCCTCTTCTCTCTTTGGTTTATTTCTTCCTCCTCTCTTTTATTTAATGTTATGTTTATGTTTTTAAGGATTTAATTAATGTTTTCATGTTTAAAGTTATAGTTTGATGATTTAAATATAAATTTCAGATTATGTAAATTATATAGTGAAGTAATTAAAATTTCAGATTTATTAATTATGTTTAAACTAGGGTTTTAAGTATCAAAGTATGGATTTTTATGGTTTTATGAGTTGGAAAATAATAGTATTATATTATAGCTTATGAAATTAGATACTCTTATGATTATGATTATGTCTAAGCATGTTTTAAAGGGTTTCAAACACTTTATAAGTTGCTGGAATTTTTATTAGTATGGTTATGATGGATTTTTGAGGATTTTTAATGACTAGTATAGTGGTACTATACTAAGAGACATTAATAGTGAAGTTTTAATGGTTAAAAAGGATTTTTAAACACTTTTAAAGAGGGTTTAACATATTTTAATGTTGCTGGAATTTTGATTGAGTATTGATTAGTGGTTGTATTGATAATTGGTAGGCGGAGAATTCTCTTTAGGCGAGTTCTAAGATTATAAAAGTGGCCTCGCATATTATCTACACAAGGTACGTACATACCTATGTATTGGTTGGATTAGTATCATGTCCTAAGGATGGGATTGATGTAGTATCATGCATAGGGAACTATTTATAGTTCATATGTGATTTACATTCAAGTAAAATGCCGTTGTGTGAAACATGTTGATTACGTTGGTTAAATTATGTTTATATGGATTATTGATGCAAGCATATGGGATTGGGAACTTTATTTTATTAATTCACATGAGGGATTAATAATTATGTTGTTATTGGATCGCATTGGATCATGTTGTTCCCTTTGGATTATTTATTTACTTTATGAGGACCGATGGCCTTATTTGGTAAGTTGGTTATTCACCTATGAAAGATTGGTTGATTGTTGACTTGGATCAACAAATAAATAATGGTTATGGAATTTATAATTGGAATTATTATTGGATTGTTAAGTTGATGATCACCTTATCTAATCCTAAGATAAAAATTGAAGTTTATGTATCCTTGATGATTATATTGTTTGTCTTACTCTTGTGAGTCATAACAAGTAAATAATTTATTAATCATTTAAAGTGGAAAGTGAATAGCAATAAGTTTTAGACTTATGCACGTCTGAAGTGTTGGACTAGTATGAGTTGGAGTACATGGTGGTAGCCCATGGCTTTTCTTAGGACCGGATTGATCACCGTGTCCTATTGTATTGAAAAACGTTCCTCGATATCGTTGGTTAGGGGAGTACGGAGTCGCGCCCGTACTTCGTCTTCTAAATTGAAGACTGGTTTGGTTTGGACATCTCTTACCATTGCCTATTTAATCTAAGTTATAATTAATTTAAGTTGTAGAGTCAAGTTTTGTAAGTAGTCTATTATGTTATTATATTAATATTTCTCTTTGCCTTAATGTTCATTAGTATCATGTTAGGTTTTATATTTGTTTACTATGTAGTACTCAGCTTTGTTGATTACGTGCTTTTGTTGTGTATGTCGATCATGGCTATGCCTTATTGATCCTGTGATGACCCATTTGGTGAGTAGTCTCTCGGGATGAATAGTGCATTGTCCATTTCAGGTTTGAAGATGATGCATCATGGGTTCGGGATTCGTGGAGAGGTTGTGTTTAGATATTATACTTTATAGTTGTTTAAATTTGGTTGAATTTGGTTTGGTTGAATGTTGACTTTGGTTTGGTTGACTGTTGACTTTGGTTTGTGGAGTTTGACTTTTGGTTGACTGAGTTTATTATTTTCAAAGTTGTTTATTTATTTTCCGCCGCAAAATTCTTAATAAGTCGATACGTTATCACACGAGTGATAATGCTTTGGTAATTATCTAAGTTTTATATTAGAAAGGTATTTTGGAAAATTGAGAATTGTCGGGGTGTTATAGGTACGGTGCTTTCAGGTTCAGTTCATGCGTGGGTCGGATAGTAATCAGGTCAGGACAATAACGGTTTGGGTCATTGTTGTAACTGCATGCACTTTCGAGCTGCTAGTTAATCACGCTTAACATTCAAAAATCTCAGTTGACGTTAATTAACCTCAATTAGACACCTGCAGCGAAACAAAACTCAAACGTAATCCTGGACCTTTAGTGGTCCACAATACAATAACCCAAAATAGTTCATACAACTTCATGAGCTGAACTAATACAATTACCAAATGAATACCATAATACATCTATATATGTTTCTAAGCAACAATATAATCCATATCTTGAGTTAAACGAGACACCTCTCTGATCACAAACTTACGATCCCAATCTTTTCTCTTTGGAGCGCACTATACCTGCAGAATAACTAAGAGTGAACTCTGCCCCCACCAGGACAGGTTCAAAGAACAAAATCAGAGAGTACACACTGTCCAACCAGAAAATATTTTTGGTGGCTTAAAACGCATTTACAGATTTAAGTTTATCTTACGAGACATTTGAAATCAAGATACAGAGAAGTCATAATCAAAGAATTAAACAATTTATAATGTTACTTCTTGTTTAAAATAATAATACGAATATCTCATAATGTAAATACTTCAATTGACAGAACCATGAGAATTCTATAGAACTAATACGATCTTTAAGATAGTTTTTTGAAAAATAATAATTTAAAGGTAGTTTTTATAAAAAAGTTGATTATAAAAGGTAGGTTTTTGAAATTTTGCCTTATTTAAGATTTCATTGAAACTCAATGCTTGAATAGTTCATCTAGTTATATACACTTACACTAAGAAGTTAATCATATTCAAGTTAAATTAATATCGACACTCAATGATATCTAATTGAATTGTAACAATAGTTATTGGTTGAGATCGATAGAAATTAAAGCTAATAGAAACAATATTGTATTTAAATTAATCATCTTTAAGTTAAATTCTTTAAACTTGTTTAAGGTAACTATACTAGAGCCAAGCCAAAACACATAAATCGAATCAACTTGTTCCTAATTAACAACAATAGCAATGAATTATTGATTATTAAAGACTCATACGTCATAAGTCTTAATATTGGCTACTTAGTATAACTGTATCACTATAGTCTACTACCATACTATGTGTATTAGTGCCTTATAGTCTAAATAGATCTTGACTCCTGAGTCCTGAGTGTAAGATAACACTTCTAATGTTGAATCATTGATAATTGTTAGTAGTTATTAGTTTAGTAAGTACAAGTCTATATACCAATTACTCAAATACTTAGTTACTATTATTTCTAATTTTTAGAAGTAAATAATAGAAGTAAATAATAGCAAGAATAATTATTAGAATAATATATCATAATGACTTACATACATGACGGGCTCGTTGTAAACACGCCAAAAATACCTAAAGTACCCAATATAGGGTAAGTATTAAAGGGTCGAATCCACAAGGAAGTAAGGTTAATCAAGGGTTGATTCGCTAATTACGATGAGATAAATCTATTTTTGGGGTTTTTGAAGGATTGGTAACAATTACAAAGTCTAAAATAACTAGGAGATTGACAAAACAAATTAGCAAAGCAAATAAAGAATATAATTCAAGGATAAAGGAACTAGGGGATTAGGGGATTCACCAACACTCAATCCAAGAATCCAATCATCAAAGTCAAGGGTAAACAAATGGGGGATCACAAGGGGAAATCATGCACATAGGAACTCTAATTACTCTCTCGGTCTAATTAAAGGAGCTTAATTAGTCACTTATGACCTATTCTCATGGCATGAGCAAACAAAGCATGAACTAAACAAGATTAGAGGAAGTGAAAATGAAATAAACAAGAAATTACCAACTCTTAATCTTCCATAAATCTGAAAATGGAGTTCCAAAGCTTCAAACCTCAACTTTCTCTCTCCTAGGGTTCTAAAATTTGAGTGTTAAGCACAAATTAAATCTCCACTAATGAGAATGTAAATTAGCTTAACCCAAAAATTAGAGGAGTTTGCCTTACATAGTCCAAAAATAAACTAGGCATAATTACAATAAAAACCCTCGTACACATGAGCATTAAAAGAACTTCATTTTCCTAAAAAACCCAGTGAACCGGGCGGGTCGGAGTGACCAAGGCGGGTCATATCAGCAGAACTGAAATTTTAGTTTTCCGCCAATCGACCTGGGCGGGTCAGTTGACCCGAGCGCTCGGGTCATTTTTCAGTTTCGTCAATTCATTTTCAAACGACCATATCTCAGTCGTTTTTCATCGGAATTGAGCTTGTGACCACTCATTGGAAAGCTATTGAGCCAACGTTTCATCTCCAACTTGAATCGCTCAAAAATGTTTTGTTTGCTAAAAGGTATGGCCATTTGAATTTAACCCTTGTGCGCAAATCCTTCCAAAACCTCTTAGAGCATCCTTAACAATGAACCCAAAAATGGTTCATAAAGGATGAACAATTATTTTTGGGCTTAATCATGAACCCAAAAGAGTTCATGCGTGGATCGAGGTGGAACCATTCGGAAATCCAAATGGTTCGTGAAATGGGTTGAAGCAGCCACGGTGGAGTTGGGAAAGAGAAGAAAAGCAAAAGAAAAATATAAATCGCCACATGTCGCGCTACCAGTGGAGGAAAGGAACACAAAAACTGACGCAATGGCAGGAGATTCTGACGCGCGTCAGATCTCCTGCTCGCCCATTCAGCTCACGCCATGTGGCAGCTTCCTATTGCTTCTATTATTATTAACGTTACAATTTTTGTAACGTTAATATTTTAAAAATATAATTCAAAAAAATAAAAAAAATACCAAAATTCATAATTTTTCATTCTTTATAAATAGACACCCATTTTGCTATACTTTACTCACAATTTAATTTTTCCCTTCTCCTCCTAATATCATTTCTTTCATCACATAATTTTTCGGGAAAAGAAACTTCATAATTATGGATTCTAATTATCCTAATTATGTACCTAATCCTAATCCTAGTAGAAGACGCAAAAATCGTCCAACAAATCCACAATAAAATACAAACCAAAACCCCATAAATTACCAACAAAATCTTAATAATTATCCCCAAAACCCCCCAAATTACCCACAAAATCCGCATAATTATCAGTAAAATCTTTCAAATTATCCACAAAATTCAACTCAAAACTATCCTCAAAATTACCCCCAAAATTATCGCCAACATCAACAGAATTACCAATATAATTCCACCCCTGAGAGTTCACATAACCCGTAAAATTATCCACAAAATCAAGATTACGATGATGATAGTGATGATGATGAAGATGATGGTGAATTTGAAGTTCCATGCACGCAACAAACCTTCACTCAACTTTTGTCTGAACCAACACAATTTCAACCAACTCCTCAACCAATTCCTCATCCAACTCCACAACAAACTCAAGAACCCATTGTAAATGAGAAAAAGATTTGGTTGAAAGATGAAAAAGAAGCACTAGTCTCAGCATACATGAATACGAGTTTAGACAGCATTCGTGGAACGCAGCAGAAAAAGGATGCGTTTTGGGGGAGAGTGATGGAAAAATACGAGGGAGCGAGAGAAGTCAACCCTCATGAAATTCAGTTCCGCACTATTGGCAGTATGAAGGGCCAATTGTTCAGAATGTCTGAAGCGATGCAAAAGTGGTGTGGATGCTACGACAAGGTAGAGGTAAGAACGAGGAGTGGCCAAAATGATGATGATGTGATCTCCGAAACCAATAAGATATTTGAAAGCACAGGAGGTAAATTTCACTTCTATGATGAATGGATTTTGATGAGGAAGTTCGAAAAGTATCGTTCCATCTTGAGTAACCCCGTTTACAAGATAACACGTGGACGTCCATCGAATACACCTCAAATGTCTGATTCTGTTGGTTCTGGAAGTAGTGGGAAGAGAACAAGGTCTGAGGATGGAGGCTCCACACCAACCACGCCCACAAGCGGAGATGTTCGGGATGATTGATAAGTTGTCGTACACTTGTCAAAAATAATTCCTGCAAAACCTTCTAACAATGTAGTAGGGTAAGTAGGGTCGAATCCACAGAGAGATGGATGTTTTAATATAGCTTCTAAGATATGGAGAAACTAAACAAGATAAGAAATATGTGAATTAAGGTTCTAAACTAATAAATAAAGAAAATCAAAGTAAAAAAAATCTAGGGCAATAGTTCACCATGTTTATACTTATAATCTATCAAAATATCATCAGTAGTTCAATTAATCAGATATCTAGAGCACAGGTTAATCCTACGGTCGGGTCTTAACGCTCTCAAATCAACATAATTAAAAGAAATCAATGAAAGAGAGAGAATGAAATAATAAAACTAATGAATTCAAGAAGAACATGAAAAACTAGGGTTTAAACTAAAGAGAGAGAAAAGAAGAAAACTAAACTAAACCTAAAACTAAGAAATAACGTGATAAGGGAGAAGGAGAGAGAAAAAAGATATCTCTAATCTAAAAAATATTCAATAACCTAAAAAGACTAGGAAAGTAAGTTACAAACATAAGGAAGGTCGAAATATCATTAAATGGGCAGAATTAGTGATCCGCGTGTACAAAAACAGATTCCAGCAGAATCAGTCCCAACTTCGGAAAGGCATAACTCCTTGACTAGAAGTCTTCTCGGAGCGTGTCACCCATCGTTGGAAATCTCTTCAAGTCTAGTTTCCAAAAATGCTGGAATTACTCGATTATAAGAAGCACATCAAAAGTTATGATCATAAGAGTAGACGTGACTCCTTTTTCACATTTCTTCTAATGATTTTTCACTTCGTTTTCACTCAAACTCGTACTACGACATATCCATACGATCCTTATGCATTGTAGCTTCTTTCCAAGTGCTCCTAATCCTCAAGCTTAGCTAATTATACTCCAAATACGTCCTCAATGCCTGAAATTCATCAAAAACAAGAAAATATACCGAATAGGAGTAGAATAACATAACTTAAGAATATAATGCAATAATGAACCTAAATACGAATCTAAATGCTCTAAAATGTAACCTAAATGCACCTAAAAACTATATAAAAATATGACTTATCAATGATCACTCGCCTCGTCCAGAAGGCAACAAGAAAGCTAAGGCCAGACTCAAAGGTAAGAGTCAAACCAGTGAAGCTATTGAAGCTTTTTCATTGTTTGGTGACAGACTTCGACTCTATGGTGAGCGGAAGGGATTAGATATCGATATGCAACATGAGAAACTACAGTTTCTTAAGCAAAAGGAAGTAAGGAAGCAAAGGCAACTCGAGTTGGAAGAGATAAACAGGCAGAGGCAGATGGAATTAGAGGAGAAAAACTTAAAGATGCAACAATATCAGATGAATTGGCAAATGCTCCAATCATTAACATCTAAGGAAAATCGCCTACCATGGGAAGATGAAATGATCAACAATCTGCGAATATACTTTAACAACTTTGTGGGAGTGTAGAATTTACGTTTGGCGTAATAGGTTTAGGCTTTTAGTGTCTATGTAATATGTTTTAGGTGTGAGCGTTATTAATTATATTATGTTATATGTTTGAGTGTTAATGTATTATGTTTTAGTTTAATTTGAGTGTTTGAGTAGTAATGTTTTAAGTTTTTGTTGTAATGTGAGTTTCTATAATAAAAGTTTGAGTATTTTGTCCATTATCTATGATCCCTTACTCCTTTTCAGAGATCCCATGTGATAATGTCTCTGAAGAGACACCTCAATGATCCCTTACTCCTTTTCAGAGAACCCGTGTGATAATGTCTCTAAAGAGACATCTCTATGATCCCTACTCCTTTTTAGAGAACCCATGTGATACTGTCTCTGAAGAGACACCTCTATGATCTCATACTACTTTTTCAGAAAACCCATGTGTTATTGTCTCTGAAAAGACATCTCTATGATCCCATACTACTTTTCAGAAAACCCATGTGTTTGTCTCTGAAGAGACATCATTACCTACTCCTTTTCAGAGAAGCCATGCTCCTTCATTAGTATATATAAAAAGGATCAGAGTTCTACAATTCTCTACAACAATCTCCCCTACCAAAATCTACAATTCTCTACTATACCACAATCTCCCCTACCAAAATTAGATATCTTACAAATCTAAAATGAATTCCTACAAATTTAATATCGCTCAACTTCCTCTTCTTCTTCCGATGATTTAGAAGATGAAATGAGGGATATGGAGAACAAAGAGGTAGATGACATGATCGAGAATGTCACTCATACTTATCTCCCATTCCTTATGTCGGCGGTCACTCCTAGAATGAGACCGGGTGGACGTACTCAACCTCGGGTTGATAGGGGTCGAGAAGAAGGTCATTTAAGTAACTATAATGACTATTTTGCAGAAAATCCAGTTTACTCAAGTAGGTTGTTTCGACGTAGATTTCGTATGCAAAAGCATGTTTTTGAGCGTATCATGAATGAAGTTGTGAGGAATGCCGACTGGTTCGAACAAAAGAGGGATTGCACCGGTCGTTTTGGCTTGTCGCCGCTGCAAAAGTGTACCGCAGCAATACGACAATTAGCTTATGGGTGTGCTTCTGACGCTTGCGATGAGTACATACGTATTAGTGATAGTACGACAAGATTGGCACTTCAGAGATTCATTGATGGCGTCATTAACCAATTTAGTGATGTGTACTTAAGACTCCCGAATGAAGCTGATCTGATGAGGCTGTTACGAATTGGAGAAGAACGTGGATTTCCTGGCATGGTTGGTAGCATCGATTATATGCATTGGGAGTGGAAGAATTGTCCAACAGCATGGAGAGGACAATATCAAGGAAGGGCAGGGGTAGCTACACTTGTGCTTGAAGCTGTAGCTGATAGGGACTTGTGGATTTCGCATTCTTTTTTTGGAATGCTGGGAAGTTGCAACGATCTGAACGTGCTTCATAGATCTCCTGTGTTTAAAAATGTTTTAGAAGGTCGAGCTCCAGTTGTTAATTTCGTTGTAAATGGCCATCAATATAACAAAGGTTATTACCTTACTGATGGTATCTATCCCAAATGGGCTACTTTTGTGAAGTCCATAACGAGTCCACAATCTCATAAAGACAGACTCTTTGCAAGACATCAAGAAACAGCAAGGAAAGACGTGGAACGAGCATTTGGAGTGCTACAAGCTCGATTTGCTATTATTCGGATGCCATCCCTTGCTTGGGATGTGAACATACTTCATAAGATTATGTTGGCATGCATAATCAAGCACAACATGATAGTTGAAGATGAACGAGAAACCTACCAAAATTACATGGATCCATCAGAGTTTGACGCAGGCAGATCTCGACGTCATTCTGCTCAGAGAAACAACGAAGACCAAGAAGGTCGCTTTGAATATCATAACGAGCGAATTGTCGACATCAACACGTATTTGCAGCACAAACCGAAGATCAACAAACTCATTTATCTTTGAAAAACGATTTGATCGAACATATATGGGCAAAGTTCGGTAGGAATGGGAACTAAAACAATGGAATTTAATCAATTTAGGTTTTTGTTTTAGTGTTGCATTTAATTTCCATGTCTTCTTTTCATTTGATTTTTATGTAATATGTCCTGAATGGATGCATCTTTTTTACTATTTGTCAACTAATATTAATTAATTTTCAAAAGTTAAAATTAATTAGATTACGATAATTAATTAGTCATCGATAATTATTATATAATTAAAATTAATATTTACAAATTAATAATTATAAGAGTTAATTACAATTAATTAGCGTAAAATGGTTTTACATTAATTAATACAACTCCATAGAATTATTTGAAGAAAGAGAAAATGTGGTGGGGTAGGAAAAAAGGATGAGAGAGAGTGATGAACCATTATTTTTGGGTTCATGATTAAGAGTGGAATTGGAAATGGTTTGTGAAAATGATGTGGAGGAGAGAGAAAAGAGGAGAGAGAAGGATGAACCTTTTTTTTGGGTTCATTGATAAGAATGCTCTTATATTTGCCCCCAATAACTCGATTATGCTTCCTTCATGCTTCCTTGACCTTCCTCTTCGATCTTAATATTCGAAGTTTTGCAAGTGTCCTCCAAGCATGCTCCTAAGTCCTGAAACGAATCAATGCGCCCAAAGAAAGTGCATATAAGGTGGAAAGTTGCATAAATTAAGGAAATAGCTAACAAACTAGCCTAAACTAACTCAAAAACAACTATAATACCAACTAAAAGCTATCAAAAAGTAAAGCAATAAACAAGACATCAAACTCCCCCAAGCTAGATATGTGCTTTTTCCCAAGCAAAATAGAATAAAACGCAATGGTAAGAGAATGAAGATTATTTGAAAACAAGGTCAAGAAGAAAGAAGAAAGGAAGAATAAAGAGAGAAAAACTGACACTAACTCATTTTCGTAGGAATCATAATTGCATTTATCATATGCAACAAGCTCTTTAAACCCCTAGATCGCTCTAGAGGACGAGTGGGATCTCGCGAGGGTTTCCAAAGAGTTTTAAACCCACAACTCTAGCTTTTCATCAACTATTTACTCAACACTTTCAAGATTTATGCTGAAGTCTACTAGTAACGAAATGGTTCACAAGCAAAGATAAAGAGCAACTTTCAAGACAACTATCTTCTAAGTGTACTCATGGGTTACGGGTAGAGGAATAGGCTAATCAAGATTTCAATAGGACACCTATTTAGACCTTATACTCGCTCATTAAAGGAATACCTAGCTATCCAAAAGACTTAGGACTCTTCAAGTGTTATAGAAGCTTAAATCACTTGAAACTTTCATTAAAGGAATACCTAGCTATCCAAAAGACTTAGGACTCTTCAAGTGTGGGAGGCATCTACAAATTAACCTCTTTTATTGAATTTCTTCTCTTCTTTTTTGTGTTTTTCCTTTTTTTTCATTTTCACGCCTTTTTTGACGGTTTTTGACTTTTTCTTTTGCCCTTATTATGAGATTTTTTGTTATACAAAGGAGAAATAATCATTTACTAAGAAGAGAAATAAGAACTTGTGGCGTTTTATGCCACTTATTACATACAAAGAGAAGTAAAACTAAGTTTCTTGTAGAGCTTCGTTTGGGGACATGATGACCATATCTAGGGACACAAGGGACCGCGAAATTGAAGCTAAAATTATTCAAGCATGAGCAACTTAGTCAAGATTCCAGATTAGACATCCAATTGAGCATTCATTAGTTTCATTTTGGTAGACTCTAATGCAATCAAGATTAATCACCTCCTAAAACACCTTAACCCATGCTCACACTCTTCCAAAAGGAGCCTCTAAACATATGCTCAAAGTCAAAGCAAGGAATCTACATTATATCATCAACTAGCATCTTCCTCGGGCAAGGAAACCAAAATTTTATTCAAAGTTAACACTTCTTTTTGTTTTTTCTTTGTTCAATTTTTTTTGTTGTTTTTCCTCTTTTTCAATTTTTTTTGTTTTTTCTTTGAACTAAGGAATGGAGAAAACAAAACTTGAAAGAAAGAGAAAAGAAAATCAAGAAACAAAGATAAAATAAAGAAAGGAAATGAAAAAGGAAAGAAAATTGTTTTTGGATTTTTGAAATATATGATTTTTTTTAAAACGAGCTAGTAAGATAAAAAAAAAAGAATACACTTCCCCCAAGCTAGCGAATAACTACTCCCCCAAGTTAGAATAAAGCATTTTATTCAATGCATGAACAAGAGAATCAAAGGGAGGGAGAGAGGGGGGAAGGAAAACCAACAAACCAACACGCCAAATGAGGCTCAAAGTATGCAAATGAGTATATACAACAAAAAAGACTAAACTAAGACAAAATAAAAGCTCTCAAAATAAAGAAAATTATAAGAAAGAGAGAAAAAAATGCAATAAATATGGGTTACCTCCCGAGAGCGCACCTTTTAAGGTCGATAGTTCGACCATGTTCTAAGTCATCATGGAGGGCGGAAAGAGTAATCCTCAAAGTTGATGGGGGGAAATCTTTGAAGTATCAAGCCATGAGTTTCATTTGTCGATCTTTTGTCATTTTTCACAGCTTGCATTAAACCACATAAAGGGTCATGCCATATGTTTGGCCCAACATTTCACATATTGGTAGCAGGCGTGAAATTCGAAATGAAAATATTAAGGGGCGGTTATCATGAGGAGATAAGTGAAGCAAAGCTCGGGCCCACTTGCAAGTCAGTTGAGGCAAATGTGGAAGGAGTTGGGAGGTAGGTTGATATGGCCTATTTTCTAAGAAGGTTCAACAACGGCTTCAAAGGGATATTTTTTGACCTATATATATTTGTGTACTGTAACCTAATTTACTCTCTAGCTACTACTGATCATTAGCACACAATAGCTCCCTCCCTCTTTAATTCTCTCTCATTAATGTTCTACAAAACTCTTGTGCTGATTATTGTATTCAAACATTTGTACCAACGGCGACATCATTATAGTGGATTGGTGGTCAAGAGAATCACCTGCGGTTTTTCCCATCCCTTGGGTTTTCCGCGTCAACAATTGTTTGCGTTCTTAATCTTTTATTTATATTCCTGTTATTCATTATTTATATCGTATTAAAATAGTATATTGTTCTTGTTGTTGGCTCCCCAATACCTTTTGCGTACTTAGTACAAAATCGACATAAACAATATGGCCCCCGCCGTGGGGGGCTGCAACAAGATCTTTATACATCAATCATCATTTTCTTTTTATCTATTAGTTCGTTTGTTTCTTCTCCTTTTTTCTGTGTTGACAATGGCAGGAGAATGGGTAACTACTCAAGAAGTCATCAACAAACTCAACCACGTCAATGCTGCCATGACCGAACTGCAAAATAGCTACGTTGCGTCGTGCGTAGAGAACCAAAGCCTGATATCCGCTCAAAAGTCCAAAGGACCCAAGCGTCGTAACGTAGGCGATGTCTCCAGAATGCCCGATCTAGATGGAGGAAAGTTCGACACACCAGTGGGCAATAACATCCCCACGCATGGAGATGATTCGGATGAAGATGCTGACGCCGACGGTGAAGCTGACGCCGACCCCAATAGAAAGCAAGCCAAGATGCAGCCGCGGTCCTTCAGCGACGATCCTATCCAGCAACGCCTCCAGCAATTGGAAGATATGTTTGTCAGGATCCCCGGTGTCCCACGCCCAATGGAGAAAGCGACGGCGAATAGCTATGCAAATTCACCCTTCGCTGACGCCATTGCCATGATTGAGGTCCCGAAGCGATTCTCAGTCCCAACTATGAAGCTGTACGATGGCACAATAGATCCAAATGACCACGTCGCTCAGAATAAACAGCGGATGATCACCATCTCAATTTTTCGAAACATGCGCGAAGCGTGTATGTGTAAAGGTTTTGGATCGACGTTGACTAGACCAGCACTACAGTGGTTCATCCACCTTGGCAACGGCACTATCTCTTCCTTTGGTTAATTGATTAATACTTTTAATTTGCAATTTGCTAGTAGTCGTAAAATGGAAAAGAAAGCTAGTGATCTACATAGAATCGTACAGAAATCTGGTGAATCCTCGAAAGAATTTGTCCACGGGTTCCACAGGGAAAAGGTGTCGATTCCAAATTGTGACGTCAAGACGGCGATTGAAGCTTTCCGACGGGGACTGGTCGAAGAGTTAGATCTATACAAAGAACTCACCAAATATCCCTGTCCGACATTCAAGGATGCACAAGCCAAAGCCTTGGCCCAGATCCGGTTGGAGGAAGACATGTAATCGAGAAAGGAATTATATAAAGTCGATAGCTAGAAATCGACGCCTAGCAAGAAAAGTTCGTGGCGTCCAAAGCCTTACGACCGTCCGCAACAGATCCATAGCGTCCGTCAGACCGGGCATGTCAACGACTGGAAATGCGATCCTAGCTTGCCACCCAATCTCAATGAATATATGTTCAATATCAACGCATCAGGTATTGTTAACACTTTGCATTCTCTTGGTAATGCTGTCAAATGGTCTTTCAGGAACGAAAAAGCAGCGCCACGGCGAGACAAATCCAAGTGGTGCGAATTCCACGAAGATCATGGGCATGACACCGACGAGTACGTCGCGTTAAGACGCGAAGTTGCGCATCTCCTTAAAGAAGGACACCTGAAAGATCTATTGACGGAAAAAGGGAAAGATACATTCTCCAAATTTATGGACGACGACAACCCCCTTCGTCGCCGACACACGTGAAGGTAATCAATGTTATTAGTGGTGGATCAGATATTTGTGGACTAACCTACTCTGCAGCTAAACATCACGCAAGAGACGTCACTAACCAAGACGTCATCCCGATAGAACTCCGACATCCGTGTGATGCTGAACAAGAAGCTATGCCAATAACGTTTGACGACGACGACCTTGGTGATGACAGAGATATCCACCACGACGGTCTGGTAATTTCTCTAACTATCAGTAATTGTTTACTAAAGCGTGTGCTAGTGGATACTGGCAGTTCAGCCAACGTCCTCATGAAGAACGCCTTAGAAGATATGGGCATCGACGAACGTGACATCATCCGGAAATCTACTGTCCTCGTCGGATTCAGTGGAGAAGCTAAACATACTATGGGAAAAGTGACGTTGCCTACCTATGCTAAAGGAATGAATATGCCTACCAAATTCTATGTCGTACATTGCTCGTCCTCATACAACGTCATCTTGGGAAGACCTTGGATCCACAGTATGAAGGTCGTCCCGTTCACGTACCAATAGTCAATGAAATTCCCTACCAAATGGGGAGTGCAAGAAATCAAAGGGGACAGACGGATCGCCAGAGAATGTTACAAAACATACCTCAAGCCTCGCAAAATAGATGCATAGCAATTACAGCTGCCGACGTTGGGGGAACAAGAATATGATGAGCAACAGGTAGATGAAATCATATTAGACGCCGACAAACCAAAGAGAACTGTCAAAATAGGAGCGTCAAAGGCCCCTGACATCCGAGAACCAGTAATAAAATTTCTTACAGCTAACGCCGACTGTTTTGCATGGTTGCATGAGGATGTAACAGGTATTGACCCTGACGTCATAACACATAAACTCAATGTCGACCCTCATCACAATCCGGTGAAGCAGAAAAGCCGTAAGTTCGCGCCTAAGAAATATCAGATAATCAATGACGAGGTCCAAAAGCTAATTGACACCGGCAAGGTAAGGGAGGTAAAATATCCTGATTGGCTTGCTAACGTCGTTATTGTAGGGAAAAAGAACGGAAAATGGCGAGTTTGCATCGACTTCACCGATCACAACAAAGCTTGCCGAAAAATCCATTCCCGTTACCACACATCGACGCCCTCGTCGATGCCACCGCTGGACATGAGTTGCTGACATTCATGGACGCCTTCTCTGGTTACAAGTAGATACTTATGCACCCAGAGGATCAAGAAAAGCTGTCGTTTGTCACTGACCGGGGCATTTATTGCTACAAGGTGATGCCGTTTGGATTGAAAAACGCCGGCGCAACCTATCAGCGTCTTGTCAATGCTATGTTCAAAGACCAACTAGGTGACACCATGGAAGTATACATCGATGACATGTTAGTGAAATCTAAAGTTGCACACGACCATGTTTCACACTTACAACAGGCATTCGACGTCACAAGGAGGTATGAAATGAAACTTAATCCTACTAAGTGTTCTTTTGGAGTGTCTGCAGGAAATTTCTAGGCTACATCATCACACAACGAGGAATAGAAGTCATTCCTGATCAGATAAGAGCTATCATCAACTTCAAATCTCCATGGAACGTCAAGGAAGTTCAAAAACTCACAGGACGCGTTGCAGCTTTGAATCGGTTCATAACCAAATCTTCTGATACGTGTTAATTATTTTACAACGTCCTGAAAAAGAACAAGGGCTTCGAATGGACAGATCAGCATGAACAAGCATTACAGGAACTTAAACAATATCTAATGACGCCGCCGTTACTATCTAAACCGACGGCAGACGAACCTTTACAACTATATGTCGCCGTCAGCGAATCTTCGATTAGCGCCGTCCTAACAAGAGAAGGTCAAGATGGACAACTACCCATCTATTATGTAAGTAAGTCACTCGTAGACGCCGAAACCAGGTATTCTTCTTTAGAAAAACTTATTTTAGCATTAGTCACTGCTAGCAAAAAATTAAAACACTATTTTGAAGCTCATACAATACATGTCAAAACTAATTATCCTATCAAGTCCATCTTGAGACGTCCAGAACTGACAGGGAGAATGAGCAAGTGGGCCATCTCCCTTAGTAGTTATGACATCAGGTATCAACCGAGGACGGCGATAAAATCACAAGCGTTAGCAAATTTTGTGGCAGACTTCAGCCCACGATTGGAAGCATCGGCACAAAGCGAAGTAAGTAAGTTAGATGTCAATACAATTAATACTAAATGGGTGTTATACGTAGATGGATCTTCGAACTTTTGAGGAGTCGGACTAGGTATCTTGCTGAAGTCGCCACAAGGGGACATCATTGCCCGAGCCCTTGGCTGTGATTTTAAAGCAACAAACAACGAGGCAGAATATATATGAAGCGTTGAAAGCAGGTTTGACATTGGCCAAGGACTTGAAGGCGACAGACGTTGAAGTATATAGCGACTCACTGTTAATAGTTAGCCAAATTAATCGAGAGTACGCCGCCAAAGACTCCAAAATGACGGCGAACCTAGAAGTAGTCCGCTAAAGGTAAAAGTTTTTCAAGTTTCGATATTCATCAAATCCCCAGGGACCAAAATACGCAGGCAGACGCATTAGCCAACATTGGATCAGCCATGAGAATGTCAGGATTTAAAAGTATACCAATAGCGCATTTGACGACGCCAGCGATTGACCGTCCAAAAAACGAGATCGACGTCAATGATATCTCTACTACAACTCCTGTAAGTTGGACGTCGTCAATTATCTCATATCTCAAGGAAGACGCACTCCCAAAAGACAAGATACAAGCTATAAAGGTACGTTTTAAATCTTCAATGTATACTCTGATTGACAACGACCTCTTTTGAAAGTCAACTGCGGGACCATTTCTAAGATGCCTCGACGGCGACGAATATAAACAAGTGCTTCAAGAAATGCACGACGGGAGCTGCGGCACCCATTCAGGTGGACGTAGTCTATCTAATAGAACCTTGAGAATGGGGTACAATTGGCCGACGCTGCGTCATGACGCCAATGAGTATGTCAAGAAATGTGACGCTTGTCAACGGCACGCTGCCATGTCTCACAAACCAGCTGAGATGTTACACCCAACCATTACCCCGTGGCCCTTCATGTGGTGGGGATGGACATCGTCGGAAAATAACCCCCTGCGTCGGGTAGGGGTGTTCATAACCGAGTACCCGGTATTTCGGGTACCCGGACATGCGGGTAGTTAAAATACGGCCCATGTCCCGTAAACCGGGTACCTGGTTTTCCTGGCGAATACAGAAAGTGAGAATGAGAGATACAGCCGGAAAGAAAGTAAAGATGCAGTCTTCTAGACTACATTTTTACAAGCATATATTCAAATTTCATAATCTTTCAATGGTTTAAATTTGTAGGAGCATGAACCATCAATTTGTTGTACCTCACCGTGATAACAACCGGAATCCAAAAAGTTATGCTGCATTCCAGACTCCACCAGACCCCCATCTCATTTTCCCCCAAAAAACCCCAAAATCCAAATTAAAAAGGACACCCGATAACAAACCACCCAATAAGAAAAGGATAACCAAAAAAAGAATTAGAAGAAAGCAAATAGTAACGAGACAAAGCCCTCTGACCATGTAAAATAAAATTTAAAAAATATTTTTCGGGTACCGGGTACTCGGTTGGCAATAATAAACGGCCAATGACCCGACCCGCTTTTTCCGGGTCGGGTACCCGGCCCGTTAAATTCATATTTTTTAAAAACATACCCCTTTTTTTCCTGGCGGGTCGGTTATTTTTTTAACAACCCTAGCGCCAGGGCAAAAAGTGTTTATGCTCGCATTGACGGATTATTTCTCCAAATGGATCGAGGCTGATTCATTTACCCAGGTACGTGACAAAGAATTTATTACTTTCATATGGCGAAATATAATCTGCAGGTTTGGCGTCCCGTCAGAGATAATCTGCGACAACGGGTCACAATTCATTAGTGAACCCACACGCAGCTTCCTAGCAAAATGGAATATACAAATAAATACGGCGACGCCAAGATATCCGCATACAAATGGACAGGCTGAATCAAGCAACAAATCAATCATAAAAGTCATCAAGAGACGATTGAAAGCAGCCAAAGGCAAATGGGCGGAAGAACTCCTATCAATCCTCTGGGCAAACAGAACGACCCCCAAGTCGGCGACGGGGCAGACGCCGTTCTCTTTAGTTTATGGCTGCGAAGCTGTCCAACCCCCAGAGGTACGAATCTCGACGACAAGATATGGATTACTGACGCCAGAGAGAAACGAGGAAGAACTAAGTCATGACCTCGACACCAGCGAAGAATTGAGAGAAGCAGCCCTCATATGGATGGCGTCACAACAACAGATTGTTGCGCGAAGTTTTAACAAGAACGTCAAACCAAAATACTAAAGAACTTAATGCAGGTAACTTAGCACCAACATGGGAAAGACCCTATCTAATATGCAAGGTGGTAAGAAACGACGCATAAAGATTACAATCAAAAGAAGGTAAACATGTTCCTAGAAGTTGGAATGCAACCCACTTAAAATTGTACCACTTTTTAAAAATTATATTGGTAACAAAAGGGACGCCAACACAGGTCTGAAAGTTTTAAATAATTTTCCTTTCGTTTCCAATATTTCTCATTCTTTACTCCACTATTAATTTTGAACATCCTACTGACTTAAGCGTGGCCATCTCACCTTTCTTTGTGAAGACAGATATTAGGAACAATGATACGTGGGCATCTAGTCGCACCGACGTTCGTACAATCTTGGCGTTAGCAGCAAATGTGACGTTGCCGTCAACAATCTCTCCAAGTGACACCAGTACATAGAGTGGTGACACAAACACCATACACACAACACACCATGTATAACTAATTGGAAGAGACATTTTTGTCCTTCATAGCAATTAGTGCAAAACGTGGTTTCAACATCAAAGGTACCTACATACACATACGTACAATTACATTCATAGCACATACATACAATGACAAACAAAGCAATCGATTGATATTGATATTTGCCGCAAAGACAATAATCAGAAAACACCCATACAAAATAAAGCAAGCATCGTTTTAAGATGGTGAACTAACACCCACACAAACTAAAAAACACATATATCTAAATTTGGTGACACAGCACCCAAAACCCACAATCAACAAGCAATAATGTTTTAATAGGTGTCACAGCACCTTAAAATGTTCACAATATGAAGAGCTAATTTGTCTCCGTTATATCTTGGGCACCATCAACAGGGGCAGAGTCCGCAGTCGCTGAGTTACAACAATAAATCCGGCTCATATTGTTGAACAAACGACGTCATAAAGGATTGAGTGAATTGACGCCGTCAGGCAGGAGATCCTCTGGTATCCCTATATGAGCCAGAAAAATTTTGACGTCACTTTCCGGAGTCCATGACGACGTCTCTCCTTCTAAGTATTGCTTCATAAGCTTGGTCTTGGCCGGTTTTCCAAGTGTAAAAGCTAGCGGCGTCAGTCAGCTCTTCCTTCAATGCCGACATCTTAGTCCCCATTTCAAGAATCAATGCGTTAGACACCTCCTTCGACGCCGTCATCTCGGCCCTCACAGCCTTCAGTTGATTTTCTGCCGCCGTCAGAGCAGCAATAGACCTATCCAGCTTCTCCTGAAGAGTCTTACATTCCTTCTTAAGTGTCAAGGCACTACTACGCAGCGCCAACGAGTTTTGAACAACCTGATGACAAATAACAAGTGTTATCCAATGACACCGCGTCTAGGACGACGACTTTTTGGCCAGAGTCAGGGGTTTTCGCGGGCCTCTTTGACTTCCTAATTTTGGGGAGATTTTCTGGAGTCATGGGAGAAAATGAATAAAAGGAAGAAAAACAAAAAGGGGATGCGAATTACCTGGTGAAAGACCGGGGAAGATGAAGAAGACTCGGGTCACCGGAATCACCGAGAGAGCACTTGGGAGAGAGAAAAAAGTGGTTTTTGAAGTTTTTGGGGAAAAGTGTGAAGTGACAACTAAATGAGAAGTTATTAAAGGGGAAGGAGAAAACGTCGGAAGTTAGATAATCAGATTTATTGGGGCAAGTAATTGTTGCCACTCCCTAGGCGCGTGATAAGTGGCATCAATTAGGGACAATTGTTTGGCCCGACATTTCACATATTGGTAGCTGGTGGGAAATTCGAAATGAAGATATGAAGGGGCGGTTATCATGAGGAGATAAGTGAAGCAAAGCTCGAGCCCACTTGCAAGTCAGTTGAGGCAAATGTGGAAGCAGTTGGGAGGTAGGTTGATATGGCCTATTTTCTAGGAAAGGACAACAACGGCTACAGGGGATATTTTTTGGCCTATATATATTTGTGTATTGTAACCTAATTTACTCTCTAGCTACTACTGATCATTAGCACACAATAGCTCCCTCTCTCTTTAATTATCTCTCCATTAATATTCTACAAAGCTCTTGTGCTGATTATTGTATTCAAACATTTGCACCGATGGCGACATCATTATAGTGGATTGATGGTCAAGAAAATCACTCGCGGTTTTTCCCATCCCTTGGGTTTTCCGCTTCAACAATTGTTTGCATTCTTAATCTTTTATTTATATTCCTGTTATTCATTATTTATATCGTATCAAATAGTATATTGTTCTTGTTGTTGGCTCTCCAATACCTTTTGCGTACTTAGTACAAAATTGGCATAAACACCATCCATTATAAATCCAATCATGCTCATCCCAAGTCTTGGGGCTCACCACTTCATGACTACATGCATCTATGTGGTCCCCATTCTTCGTGAGCGGTGTTCCATTGGTTTTCTTGGATGCAAACTCCATTTTCTCTTTACAAGTGGGAGGAAGCTTAGTACTCTCCTCCTTCTTCAATAGGGCTTCGAATACCTTAAGCTTTGCTTCTTTCGGGTGATAGATGGAATCCTTGTTCACGGCTTTCTTGAAGTTGCAAACTTCACCTCCCCTTTCTTGTTTCTGCCTTGATAGCACATCGTCAAAGGGGTCCCTTACTTCATTCAAAGTCTTAAGGCTTGATGGCTCTTCTCAAGAGTATCCATCCGATGCACTTCTTCCATGATGGGGGCTTTGATGCTTTTGTTGAAGGAATAATTGATTCTAATAATACAACTTTTCACCGATTAATTCTTTACCATAGAAGTAGGGGCATGGAGGCAAGTTAAGGGAAAAATGGACGAGTTGGGAAATGTTGCTTACCAAAGAAATTAATTATCAACACGTCAAAGCACATTAAAAGCAAATACCCCCAAAAGGTTGCATTATTGAAGAACAATTAAAAGGTTGACTTATTAAAAATTAATCGGTGAAAGGTTGTATTATTAGAATCAATTATTCCTTTGTTGAATGCAAATTTCATTTTTTCATCTCCGACCCTCTAAGTCATGATATCTCTCTTCATATCCACAAGCACCCGGGACGTTTTCAAGAAGGGTTATTTTCCCAAGATAAGAGGCACTTGAGAGTCTTCTTCCATATCAATCACAACAAAATAAGAAGGAATGAAGACTATCCCTACTTACACCGGCACATCTTCCAATTCTCCAACGGAGACCTTAAGTGAATGATCCACCAAATGTATTACTCTTCTAGTGGGTTGAAGCTTAAAGTTGAGCTTCCTTGTAATTGAGAGTGGCATGAGGCTAACACTCACCCCTAGGTCGGCCAATGCTTTTTTTGACTCCAAATCTCCAATTCTCACGGGTATAGAGAAAGAACCCGGATCTTCAAGTTTCTCGGGGAGCTTGTTTTGGAGAACCGCACTAACTTCGGCGGTGAGAGCAATAGTAGAACTTTCCTCAAGCTTGGACTTGTTGGACATAAGTTCTTTTAGAAACATGGCATAAGTGGTCATTTGGCCATAGCTTGGAGAAATGGAATGTGTACTTATAGTCCTTTCATATTACTTCAAGGAATTTGACAAACTTGTCATTAAGTTGACTCTTAATTAATCATTGAGGATATGGAACCAGATGAGCGTAGTTCTTCATTAGAGGAGGCTCTTTACTTGATTTCTTAGTTTCAACCACTATTTGAGTCCCATCCTCTTGAATGTCTTCCACAATGACCTCTTCAACCTCTTTACCCACTCCACTATCAACATTTTCACTCTCCTTGGAAGGACTAGCATCATCAAGTTCGGGCATCTGAGGACCCTCATCGTGAGCCCCGAATCTCAAAGTGATGGCTTTAACTTGGTCTCGAATGATTGGTTGGCTAGGAAGTTGGGTAGAAGAATTTGAGGAGTTGTTGCTTACTTGTTGAGCCACTTGAGCAAGTTGTGTCTAAATTATCTTGTTGTGAGCATTCAATTGTTGAAGGGAAGTGGTTATCTCTCCAAACTTCCTATCATTATCGGTATTGATTTTTATTTGTTGGGACATGAAGAGTTGGAGAGTGGATTCTAGGGAAGATTGTTTGGTTGGTTTGGTTAAAGGGGGCTCTAGGAGGTGATTGTGTGAATCCTTGTTGGGGGTTATGGAATCCGAGTGGTATATTTGAGGCTTGGTAAGGTCCACCACTTGCATTGTTGTTTCACCTTCCTTGATTATTAAAGTTGGGATTTCCCTCACCTCTAGAGTTCACCCATCCAATATGGTCCATAGACCCACCACAATAAGAACTAGCATGTTCCGATCCACCACAAATTTCACAAGAAAAGGCTTAAGAAGTGCTTTGGCTAGGAGATGCCAAGCTTACCTTTTCCAACTTCTTTGCAAGGGTATCAAGTTTTGCATTAATGTGGTCAATGACATCTAGATCATACTTGCCCTTGCTTACATTCTTCTTGTTTGCGGTTCTAGTAGAGTTCTCCCAAGAGTAGTGTCCTACTACCTCTTCAATTGTAGGTTCAATGTTGTCAACCGGAAGCTTTGTTTTGTTAGTTGGTCTCCCGCATCCGAATGGCCAAATCAAGGCTTGCACGGGTCATAGGAAGAAGACCATTATAGAAGTTTTGCATAAGCATCCATTGACTATAACCATGTTGAGGGCAAGATCTTCGAAGGTCCTTGAACCTATCTCAAGCTCCATATAGTGTTTCATCCTTCTCTTGGGTGAAATTAGCTATCTTCCTCCTAGCTTCGGAGGTCTTCTCTTGAGAATAGAATTCATCCATAAAAGTCGCGATCACTGTGCCCAAGTAGTTAAAGAGTCTTCCGGAATGGATTGCAACCATTTATTAGCCTTGCCCACAAGAGAGAAGTGAAATAGATTGAGACTCACAAACACTATTGTTTTACTTCACCGTGGTACATAACTCTGAGAAATTAGCCAAATGCTCAAGAAGACACTCATGAGTCATACCTCCATAATGTTCTTGCTTGATCATGCGAATCAAGTGTGGGGAGAACTCAAAGTTAGCGGTTGTGGCAGGACGACGAATTTCACTCATAAGCTTAAAAGCCTCGGGATGTCCAAAATCCCTCAATGCTCTAGGAGGTTGTTCATCACCCATTGTGCTCGAAGTAGTAGAAATATAAGACTCTCGTTCAAATGGTGGTTCTTCTACCGGTTGCTCAATAATTGAAGGTTGTACAGTTGGTTCTCTAAAGATCCTCCTCAATTGCCTCAATGTGTTCTCAAGTATATGATCAATAGGGATAGTAGGATCACCCCTTAACGTTCTTGACATGCAAACAACACAACTAAGGAGAAGATTAGCGAATAACAAGGCACAAATCCCACAAGTAGTCAACAACCAAGAGGCAAACAAAAAATAAAAGGTGATTTAGTCTCAAAACTAACAAATTAAAACAATGTTAATCGTTACTTCCCCGGCAACGGCGCCAAAATTTGACGGGCTCGTTGTAAACACGCCAAAAATATCTAAACTACCTAATATAGGGTAAGTCACCAGTCGAAAAAACCTCATCCGATCCGGTCAAAAAAGGTCTTACTGATCCGATTTTTGGAACGGAACGGATGGGGTCGCAGCAGTAAAATAAAATTTACTGATCCGGTTTCAGAACCGGATCAGTAAGCATACTAACTGATCCGGTTGGAATAACCGCAGCAGTTTGAGTGAGTGGGCAGTAAAACAAACGAAAAGAGAGTCTGGCAGACTCTGCTTTCTCTTTCCATCCTGGCTCATAATGACAATCCCTAACTTGAACCTAATCAATGAATCACCAAATAAAATCAATGAACCAGCAAAAACCTCAATTACATTACATAATTAACAACATAAAAATCGAAATTATAGTAAATAATAATTTTTACATTACATATGAACTAAGATAATAACAAATTACACCCTAAAAGCACGAAAAAAAAGGAAAATTAACACAATGAACTAAAACACGAAAATAAATTAAATAAAAAATGAAAAAAAATCAATGATACCAGATCTCGAACTAAAAAAGGAAAAAAAATTACATGATACCAGATCTCGAACTAAAAAACGGAAAAAAAACAGACTGAAATTAGATAAAGACGACTTATTGAACTTAAAACGAAAAAAAGTAAAAAAAAAAAAAAAAATCAAAGCCTAGATCTAAACGAAACTGTCCAAGTAAACGAAAAATGAGTACGAAATTACAAATAAGTTCGCTTCGGTTGGGGTTCGTTCGCTTCGCTTGGTCGCTTGTTGATGAAGATGACTTGCGCAGCTTCGTTCGCTTCGCTTGTTGATGAGAGAGAAGGGTTTGTGGCGGTTCGTCGATGTTTGTGGTCGACGAAATCGTGAGAAGATGCCGGAGAAACTGTAGAATTGAGAGGGGACGAGGAATTGAGAGGGGACGAAGAAACGACGGCGGTTGACGGTGGTTGTTGACGAAGATGGTGCGTAGATCGAAGAAGAGGAAAGGGGAGGATGAAAGAGGGAAGAGAGAGTGGGCGTTTGAGAGAGGGAGTTAGGGTTTCATGGGAAGAGATAGTGGTGGCTGCATTTGGGGTTTCATCAGTGGAGAGGGAAGAGAATGGGGAGTTAGGGTTTCATCAAATGAGAGGGAAGAGAATGGTTAAGGTTTTATCAAATGAGCCCAGCGTATCATTTATAAGAGTTGGGCCAAATTATCATTCAAGCCCAGCGTATCATTTATATGAGTTGGGCAAATTATCAACGCTGGGCTGAAATCTTTTTGGCTAACAATTGGTCCGGTTTGAAGGAGAACCGGATCAGTTTATTAACTGATCTGGTTCTCCTTCAAACCGGACCAGTTTTGGGCCCAAAAAATTGCCACAAAAAAAAATTCAAACTTACTGATTCGGTTTTAGGAGAAACCGAATCAGTTGACTTTAACTGATCCGATTTTGCATAAACTAGATCAGTTAGGTTGTGTCATTTAAGGTTTTTTGCACTAGTGAGTAACGAGTCGAATCCACAAGAAAGTAAGGTTAATCAAGGGTTCATTCGCTAATAAGGATGAGCTAAATCTATTTTTGAGGTTTTTGAAGAATTGGTAACAATTGCAAAGTCTAAAATAACTAGGAGATTGACAAAACAAATTAGCAAAGAAAATAAAGAGGATAATTCAAGGATAAAGGAACCAGGGGATTAGGGGATTCACCAACAATCAATCCAAGAATCCAATCATCAAAGTCAAGGGGAAACAAATGGGGGATCACAAGGAAAAATCATGCACATAGGAACTCTAATTACTCTCTCGAGCTAAGTAAAGGAGCTTAATTAGTCACTCATGACCTATTCTCATGGCATGAGCAACTAATCTAGCCAAATCAAGAACAACATGATAAATCAAGCTTCCCTAAACTATAAAATACCTATTTTCATGGAGATCCTAGTCTAGCAATCACACTTAGTATATCCCTAACTTCATCTCTCGATCCTTCACTATGGATTCCAAATAAGCAAGTCAAGTGGTGATCAATCACCCAACAAACCAAATCAAGCAAGTTTAATGATCAACAAGTTTAACCCCAAATGTCAACCCCCTAACTTAGATTTAGGATCCAAAGAGTAAATAAAGGCTACATCCCTTCCCCTAGTTGGAAACTACTCACAAATCATGGAAATAAAGCAAACCAAAACTTGAACTAACTTCATCACCATAACCATGGAGGAAAGAGAAAAAGGGGGAGATAATCAACTAACAAAACAAGATCTAAGCAAACAAAGTATGAACTAAACCAGATTAGAGGAAGATAAAATAAAATAAACAAGAAATTACCAACTTTTAATCTTGCATAAATCTGAAAATGGAGTTTCAAAGTTTCAAACCTCAACTTTCTCTCTCCTAGGGTTCTAAAGTTTGAGTACTAAGCACAAATTAAATCTCCACTAATTAGAATGTAAATTAGCTTAACCTAAAATAAGAGGAGTTTGCCTTATATAGTCCTAAAATAAACTAGGCATAATTACAATAAAACCCCCGTACACAAGAGCATTAAAAGAACTTCATTTTTCGGAAAAACCCAACGACCCGGGCGGGTTGGAGTGACCCGGGCGCTCGAGTTGGAGTGACCCGGGCGCTCGGGTTGGAGTGACCCGGGGGCTCGGATTGGGGTTGACCCAGGCGGGTTAAGTCTGATCCGGAAGGGTCAGATCAGCTGAACAGAAATTTCAGTTTTCCGCAGATCGACCTGGGCGGGTCAGTTGACCCGAGCGCTTGAGTCATTTTTCAGTTTCGTCGGCTCATTTTCAAACGGCCATATCTCACTAGTTTTTCACCGGAATTGAGCTTGTGACCACTCGTTGGAAAGCTATTGAGCAAGGTTTCATCTTAAGCTTGAATCGCTCAAAAATATTTTGTGTGATGAAAGTTATGGCCATTTGAAGTTGACCCTTGTGCGCAATCCCTTCCAAAACTTCTTATATTTTCCCCCAAGAACTCGATTATGCTTCCTTGATACTTCCTTGACCTTCCTCTTCGATCTTATTATTCGGGGTTGTGCAAGTGTCCTTCAAGCATGCTCCTAAGTCCTGAAACGAATCAAAGCGCCCAAAGAAAGTGCATACAAGGAGGAAAATTGCACAAATTAAGGAAATAGCTAACAAACTAGCCTAAACTAACTCAAAAACAACTACAATACCAACTAAAAGCTATAAAAAATTAAAGCAATAAACAAGACATCAATACCCCTAGATACTCTATTGGTTGTTAGGGTTTTATTTTAATACCGCATGTGAACGGTGTCGTAGCACATACGGGTCGAACTCAGGGAGGTGCAACATTAAACACTAGTTAATTTTAAACTATGAAATAGCTACATAATCCAAATATCAAGAGAAATCTATGTAACTAATAGCTAAACTAATAATAAGATATGATAAACTATGATATATATGATAATTAAAACACTAAGATTAAGCATCACCATTAATATGATCAATTGATCAAAATATAACTCACATCCTAGTTTTTCAATTATAGTTTAGGCTAGATTGACATTCCCTTATGACTTAGTAATAAAGCACAACTGCGAACCGAAACTAAATCCTCGGTCATTCCTCAATACCCAGAGCTCACTTTCGTGAAAGCAACAAGCCTAACTAACATGTATGTCTCCTATTTTCATGGCTTACACATATAATTAGAAGCATTAAGAACCAATGTCAAATTAATAATTCCCAATTTTAGTTCTCACCTATTTTCATGGGAGAATTCAAATCAATGACAAGACTATCTAAATCAAGACCCAACTTTCGTTGATGAACTCAATTAATAAAAAAACAATCTAGCATCAAATAAATAACTTTTAATTCCAACTCCAACTTTCGTTGATAATATAAAACTACGGCTAAATCAAGATGCAAAATTGACAATAAGAACAATCTTATCAAACCCTAAGCATATAATTCAATAACATGGGAATTAGAGAAAAATCATATGATCAATCCATACTAGGCTCAACTCAATCCTAGATAAAAAGACTACTCACTAATCATGGCAATAAAAGCAACAAACTTAATTGAAAACATAATTAAAATAAATAAGGAGAAGGAAAGAATAAAACTTGATACGCAATACTTGAATAGAAGACGAATATGAAATCTTCAATCTTAAATCTCCAAAATAGCAATAGTAAAACCAGGGCAAATATGGAGAAACTAGAGAAAAAAACCATAAGAACCAAAATAACGTGAAACGTGAATAATAAATAATCCATAACCTAACCTAATTAGAAATCCCCTAATATAAAGTTGTATCTCGTAATACTAGTAGGAAAAAAAGTTACAAGATAAGAAAAGCCAATTAAATCATTAAAGAGGCGGAATTAAAGTAATCAGCGCGCGCGTAGGAAGCCTTAGCAAAACAGGGCCAACTTGCGAAGCCCATATCTCCCAGAATATAACTCGCCTTGGGCCGTGCAACCTATCATTAATTAAAGCTCTTCAAGCCTACTTTCCAATGCCGCTGGAATCGTCCAATTATCAATGTGGAGTCAAAAATTATGGGTAAAAGAGTAAACATGACTCAATTTCCATAATTCTTTCATTGAATTCCATCTCCAATTTAGCTCCAAATTGCACTCAAAGATATTCAAAACGATCCTTATCGACGTAGCTTCTTTTCAATTGCTCCTAATTACTCAAGCTTGTCCAATAACACTCCAATTATGTTCTCAATACCTGAAATTCATCAAAGAACACCAAAAACACACAAAAGGAGTAATATTTCGCAAATTAAGTAATAATATGTAATTATGAACTACGATGCACCTAAATGTTCTTAAAATGCAACCAAAATGCACCTAAAAACTATATAAAAATACTATACATCATTGGTCCCTCGTAACACATTTGTTTTTATGCACAGAGATATGAAAAGTAGTAGAAATCGGGTCATTATATATGTTTCGAGAAGTTGGGGTGTAGTTTCCCTTTTTTGCACAAAAAAGAAATTTTTACATTGAAAAAATGAAAACTAAATTAAGAAAAGGTTAAAAACAAGTGAGGTTGATACTCATAGTAGTTTCATCGATGAGAAATGGAACCAACCCAGGAATACAATATTCTCATACAGTCCAAAATGGGTAATGTTTGACTACGCGAGTACCTAATTTTGCCATGAACAACAATTATGATTGTATGCAATACGATTGAGTTGATCTTGATCATGAAAGGGAGGAACCTACTAACACAACCCATCCAATATGATAATAAGTGATTTTTAGCATCAAAAAGTCATAAAAATGCATGATTGATTTCTGAGTGACTTGTTAATATTAATGGGAATAAAAAATGTTCGAAGCAAACATTCAAACTAGCCAAACTTGCCCATTTGACAATATAAACTAAAAATTAATAAAACATTTACTTAACTTTTAAATGTGTGTTCCAGAATATAATTGTTAATCAATAACCGATATAGCACGGGATAACCTTAGACGTCAAGATTAATATAATTTGTAGTTCAAACTTGATTGTGACTTGATCGAAACTTGATCTTATTTGATAAATATTAATAAATAATAATAATAACAACAACAAGAACAACAATAACAACAACAATGAGCTATACTAAATTACTAATTACTAAAACAAATTTATACTCTAAATTACTAATTATTATTGACATAAATAAATATATATTAAATTGTTATGCCATGAAATATAAATTCGACTTCATGGGTGGTTTTCCGGCAAGAATCCTGTTTCCCGGCTAATATAGGAGCTATTATTAGAGCTTATGTCATAAAATTAGACTTCATGGGTCTTCTGTGGCTGAAGTTGAGGCTAAGCATAGAAATAAGGTTTGTTTGTCTCCTGGTGGGTCTAAGATTCGGGAGCGGGTGAGTTGGCTCCTTCCTCCTAGTAATTTTTATAAAGTTAATTTTGATGGTTCCAAGCTTCTTACGGTCAAGCTTCCTTTGGCTTTGTCATTCGTGACTTAGAAGGAAAAGTTTTGCTATGTGGTGCTAGTGTTATTGATTCGCCGGTTTCTATTCTTGTTGTGGAAGTTTGGGGTCTATGAGAAGGTATTAGGGGGGAATTTCTTTGGGCATTTAGAACATTATTATTGAGGGGGATAACTAATTGGATGTTATCCAATCTTAAACACATTTGGAAAATTCCTCGGACTATTAGCTCTCTTATTTTACATGCAGGTGAAGATTTGAAGAAGTTTGAGGAGGTCCAGATTCAACATGTGTTCCGGGTAGCTAATGCTGTTGTGGATTGGGTGGCTCATTGAGGCCACACGACGACTAATCTTACATATTGGTTTGATGTTCCTAATTTCCCTTTTTGTAATCATTCGAAAGGATGCTTTAGGGTGGCCCAAATCTTGGAATCCATCCTAGTTATTTCTTTCCTTTGTAAAAAAAAATTGAAATATAAATCATTGAATCTTAATCTCTAGATCCATGTGCTTCATAATCCCCATCTTATTGGCCAAAATATAAACACATGGATAATGATTTTCAATCGTTGATTATTAAAAGAGTGAAATCTAACCGTTTGATAGGTTGTTGTACACATGTTAAAAATAATTCCTGCAAAACCTTCTAACAGTGTAGTAGGATAAGTAGGGTCAAATCCACAGAGAGATGGTTATTTTAATCTAGCTTCTAAAGTATGGAGAAACTAAACAAGATCAGGAATATTTGAATTAAAGTTCTAAACTAATCAAACTACGAAAATCAAACTAAAACGGATCTAGGGTAATGGTTCACCATGTTCATATGTATAATCCATCAAAATATCATCAATAGTTCAACTAATCAGATATCTAGAGCAAAGGTTAACCATACGGTCGGGTCTTATCGCTCTCAAATCAACATATGCAGTACGGTCGCTAACATAATCAGATTTGCTAATTGTAGGCAAGCCTCTAAAAGTTGATCTTTCAATTCTCACTCTTATTAGCAAGATTTAATCAAACAATTGATCAGATTGCAAGTTTTAGAATAAAAACACTAATCAATTAGAGATATCAATGACAAATCAAACCATTAATAACATCAATCAAGATTCATAACATATAATATTATTTAGATTAGAGAAAACTCTCTTCTCTCTCCTCTCTCTTACTCTTACTCTCACTCTAACGTAGTTTTATTCTAGTTTTTAGTTTTAGTTTTCTCTTCTTCTTTTTATCTCTAGTTTTTAGTAAACCCTAGTTTCTCTTTTTCTTCAATAATTCATGAGTTCTATTTATTTCTTTCATTGATTTCATTGATTATGTTTTTCTTTATAGATTTAGATTTTATTCTTTATTTCATGATTGATTAGTTTTATTTTCTAGGGTTTGGAATCCATGTTTATATATTATGAATCTTGATTGATGTTATTAATGGTTTGATTTGTCATTGATATCTCTAATTGATAAGTTGATTGATGTTATTAATGCCTTCGGAAGTTCGAACTATTTTTGTCGGAATCTGCGACGCGTACACGCGGATCACTATTCCTCCCATTTAATGAATATTTCGACTTTCCTTATCTTGCAACTTATTAAATAGGCGGAATAGTGATCCGCGCGTACGCGTGGCAGATTCCAGCAAAAATAGTCCGAACCTCCGGAAGGCATAACTCCTTGAATAAAATTTTGCTCAGGGCGTGCCACCTATCGTTTGAAAGATCTTCAAGTCTAGTTTCCAAATATGATGGAATTATTCAATTCTCAGAAGCACATCAAAAGTTATGGTCATAGGAGTAGACGTGACTCCTTTTCCACATTTCTTCTAATGTTTTTCCGCTTTGTTTTCGCTCAAACTCGTACTATGAGATGTACATGACGATCCTTATGCAAGGCACCTTCTTCCAAATGCTCCTAATCCTCATGCTTAGATAATCATAATCCAAATACATTCTCAATACCTGAAATTCATCAAAAACGCAAAAACATACCAAATAGGAGTAGAATAGCAGAACTTAAGAATATAATGCAATAATGAACTTAAATATGAATCTAAATGCTCTAAAATGCAACCTAAATGCACCTAAAAATTATATATAAATATGATACATCACCGTTCTTATTCCATCTTCATCACATTTTTTTTACAGCATTAGCCTCGCTCTATCTCGACCCTCCATCTCACTCAATACACATTTGCTGCTTAAAATTGTGCCCTCTGTTCCAAACTCAAAAGTGGAAGAGATACAAGATGAAAATATATTTATTTTTCAAATTGCATATATAAAGGGGTGGGTTATGTAGCCTACTCCTGCTTTGTAGATCATAATCCTTAAGTGGCTGTTGTACTTTGTTTAGTGTAGTGGTGCTTTGTTCTCATAGTTTCATAGCATTTGCTACTACTAGATTTTGGAACCAAGTCACTAACTCAGTATATTTAAATTTAACGTAGCGTATTTGGTCCTATTTGATTGTATTTTATTTTGATTCATGAACTTTTGTGCCTTCTAGTATGTGGCGGAGTTTATGTGTACGTTATAAACAAGCGGATGAGGAGGAATTTGAAGATAGCGTGGTTTTCACTAGAATGTGTAATGGACCTACATCTTTTTGGTTTATGGAACTTTTGTTGTATATATTTTGGAATTTTCTTAGTTTACTTGTCACGAAATATATTTATTGAAATTTTAAGAGCTCTTGACACAAGGATATTATAATGTAATAGATTGTTTTGAATGAATGAATATCTGGTTGAGTATGGTACTATGTGTACAAGTATATATTTAGTAGATAGATAAAACATATCAAGTATAGTAATGTTCTATGTACAAGTATCATTTTAATGAAACAAGTAACACATATTTATGTAAATTTCGATAAAAAAAGATAAAAAATGAAAAATGAATTTTCTTAGTTTACTTGTCACGAAACATATTGATTGAAATTTTAAGAGCTCTTGACACAAGGATATTATAATGTAATAGATTGTTTTGAATGAATGAATATCTGGTTGAGTATGGTACTATGTGTACTAGTATATATTTAGTAGATAGATAAAACATAGTATCAAGTATAGTAATATTCTATGTACAAGTATCATTTTTAATGAAAAAAGTAACACAGATTTATGTAAATTTTGATTAACAAAAAAGATAAAAAATAAAAAATGAAGCAGCTATTAATTAATTATTTACAGTACTTAAAGAGATCACTGGTTTCTTTATAGGCTCAAATAGTCTACCTAATTTAGATAAGTGGTTTCTTTGCCTTCTTTTCTATCACTTATAACCAACACCTAAATAACCACTTACTTTAAAATATTTGGTCTACTTATCTCTATTATATAAGGGAAGGGGGAGAGCTATGGTGTCCCCCTATAAATTTACTTAACTGCCCATCAGTAAATCAACTACTACCAAAAACACAGAAAAACAAAGTCAAACTCAAATATAGCTTTAAAAAATTAACTTAAATGATGAAGGTAATCAAGTTATAATTGAACCACCAAAAAAAACATTGACTATAAGATTTAGTACATTTATACTGAACAAAGTAAAAAGGAATATTACATCAATCAAATATCTTATCAATCAATTCACAAACACAATCAACTATTACATCAAAATGGAAAATTCAATAAATTAACAAAGTGAAATAATTTATTTAACACAAAAAACTATGTTAATACAACATAAGAAATCCTAAAAAAAATTCACTTAACATTCTTATATCGTTAGTCAAGTTTTATTTTAAAAACCTAAAAGAAAGAATAAGTAAAAAAAATTAATAAAAGAAGGGTTAAGTGATAGAGGCTTAACCTACGAAATTTAGCCAAAAAAATATTTAACGTTCAAAAATTTACCCCTATTTATGCCCAAAAAGACTAGAAATTATGTTCGAAAAAAATAAATCAAGCACGCATTGCGTGCATAATTATTTGCTAGCCTTATCTAAATGACCACCTCTAAAAGTGGTTTCTTTTACTAAGAGACCACTGAGCTAGAAATCGCCTTTTAGGTAGTCTGTACTCTGCGTTTGGTTCGTAAAATATAGGTATGAGGTATGGGTTTGGAATAGGCTAAACTCGTACCAAGTGTTTGGTTGGTGAAATTATAATTTCAATACCAATACCTTAAACCCATGAAGTATGGGGTTTAGAAACCCAGGGGGAAGTAAGTTTGGCTTATACCAACCCCTAGGTATCAATCTATACTAATATATTAAAAGGCGTTCCTAAACAGGAACGGTGCGCACGCAGACTCACCCTAGGGCGTTTTTCTCCATGTGATCCACATACAATTAAAAAAAATTAGAAATTACATAGTATAAGGTTCAATTCCGTGATCACATGTTTATATACTAAAGTCTTAACCACTAGACCAAGTGATATTTAGTGTTATCATCTTAAAGTATAATATTAATAAATGAACATTTTCCTTATAAAAGGAGAGAGAGAGATATTGTTGGTAAAAAAAGAAGCATCGTCATCTTCTCCATCCAATCGATTACGAAAACTACAGGTCTTTATTGTCGTCAATCATTCCTCTTTTCTAATGTGAAACCTACTTTGTAATAAAAAAAATTGTCCTTCCAATTGTTGTTTTTCTCCAGCATCTCCAGCATCGTTAGATGTTAATTGTTTTCTTTTTTTATTTTTTCAAGGTATCGCGAAGTATAATTCTTTTCTACTGCATCTACACAACAATTGTTGTGTTAAATGTTCTCTTTTCTTTTTTTTTCAGTGGAAGGTAAGAAATTATATCGTGAATAATGTTTTCTTTTCTACTCTTTTTTAGGGAAGTTAAGGGGGTTTTCGGTGGTCTCTATACATGATTTTTTGTAGTAATGTTAGTTTATGATTTATGTTACTATATAGTGAAGTCAATGACAAGTCGAGTTATCAACAACCAACAAGTCGGGTAAAATCGGGTAACAGGTTGCAACATGTCAGGTAAAACTAGATACCAAGTCGCAACAGATCTAGTAAAATCAGGTAACGGGTTGCAACAGGTCGGAGTAATAATAGGTTGGGTTGAGTTATAATCGGTTTCAGGTCCTAATCACGTCAAGTGTCGAATTGGGTTCGGATCGTTGTCAGATCACATCACTTCAGTTATCGGTATTTTTTTGGGCTGGTGTCGGTTCAGGTTCAGGTCATGGAGTATTGGGTCAAGATCATTATCAGTTATTATCAGGTCGGGTACAGGTCAGGTTATAGGTAACCTATTTTATCAAAATTTCAGGTGGAAGTCAGTTACAGATCATTACAGGTAGACCTGGTTATTGGACAGGGTAACCCAATGGCTAAAGGGTTAAGGTCAAATTTATAGGGCTTTTATTGGACAAGGCCATTATAGGGCCGATAAAATATCCCAATAATTTTGAAAATATATTAAATATTGTAAAAACAATTACATGTATGGATTCCTATTCAATTATACTCACTTTTGTCTCTCTCCGTTCATTATTTTTCGTATGCGGTTGTCGACCCGCCCATTATTGGCCCTTTATAGACTCGCGACCCATATTGACCCGACCCGCTAGCGGCCCCCTTATGAAGTGACCCTTTATGACCCGGCCCGCTATCGAACCGCACCGACCCTGACCCAACCCGCCCAATAACCAAGTCTAATTACTTAGATCATGTCATTTTTTGACAACTCTAGGTTTGATCATGGAAGTCCTAGAAATTGTTGAGACTAGTGGGAGAAGATAACATAAACATGAGTACCATTAATAAAGGATCTTTTATTTTGTTTAAAGATGTTAAAATTACTTTATATGCAAACCATGTTAGAATTTACCATGATAATTTCGAGTAATAATCATAGGAGCTTGAACAAATCATTTTCATTATGAAATTCGAATTGAGGGCATGCTCTGTTTATTTTAAAAAAAAATTAGGTCTAATTAGGTTTAATTAAGGTTGATTAGGGCCAATTATATATGAACATAAGGTAAATTCAGAGGTGATCAAGTCCAATCAGGTTAAGAAATGCAGTTCGCACAAGTTTAGATGAAAAGAACGCTATTGAAAAAGATAGTACAATGAAGTAATAGCTCTGAACTGAAATTGGGTCTTCCCTTTTTTTTTTGGTAAATAAACGAGCGATCAATTAAAGCCAATAGAGTCAGCCTCCTGATCAAACGAACCAGGAGGAAAGAAGTTGTGTTGTGCCATATTACAATTTTGCTTGTCTGAAAGATAATAACTAATACAATCCGGAGGGGGATGATACAAAATGCTAACAAAGTTAGGCCCCTCAATGTTGTTCCTAGCATTCCTTGCTACAGCATCCGCAAGGACATTAGTGGCTCTTCCTTCATGCTCGAGCGTGACGCCTGACAATCCTTGGAGCAACTCCCTACAACCACGGATCAGAGGAGATACATAGGGGATACCTGCATTAGTTACTAAAATGGCAGAAATTGCGTTACTACAATCAGATACATTGATGCAATTTTCCCACTGATTACGTTTGATCCACTCAAGTGCCATAAAGATGGCTTGAATCTCAGCTTCCAATGCATCCCTAGTGAAGGAACCCATACACACACCTTCAACCCAGTCTCCCATGTAATCTCTACAAACCATGACCAAGGAAGCTTTTTTTGATTCAATAAGAAATGAGCCATCCGTGTTGATTTTAAAGAAAGGTTGGCGAGGGGGGGACCAAGTGGGAGGGGGTGAGGGATTGGGAGCTTTACCCACCTTAGGTTGGCTTTGAGAATAAAACCATTCGGTGGCGGCCCAATGATAATTGTTTAGAAGGACAACAGATGGAATGTTTTTCTTAGAGAAAGCCCAAGCGTTTCGTCTTAGCCATAAACCCCAAATTATGAAGATGAAGCAGACATTATTAGGGGTTGAAGAATTTGGGTTATGGGTATAGTCAGTGGCATTGGATTTTAGCCAATCTTTAAAGGAATTAGAGGCTCGAAGGAACCTCATTTCATTCTGCCAAACTTCGGTTGCACGCAGGCAATATCTGAGGATATGTTCCATATCCTCCACCTTGTCCGGACAGAAAGGGCAATGCTTATGTGTTGAGTCCATAATCCAGATTAGGTTCTTATTTGTTGGCATTCTCTCCCACCAAACTTTCCATAGAAAGAATGTTTGTTTTGGGTAGGCCGGAGTATGCCAAATCCAGTCCCAGGACTCCCCCCTATCCTCGGTATTGAAGTGTTCATAGGCTTTCTTTGAGCAGATGGATCCTAGGTGGGTCCAGAGAGAGAAGGTGGAGTCACGGTGCATACTAAACTTTATCGAACGGACCCTATCTAAGGTATGGGGGGAAGGTGGATGGAAGATATTGCTGATATGTCATTGGACTTGATCCTATTCAAAAGTACATCATTTTCATTTTCTAGAAGGGGGCCATGAATTTAGGATCGAAAGTTTTCACCATTCAACCACTTGTCATGCCATAACTTAATGGCTTCCCCATTGCCAATATTCCAAGCTAGACTATGCTTATATACATCCCATCCCACCCCCTATACTTGTCCACACATGAGAGCCCTTTTTAAAGTTTGTGAGTTCATTTTTCTTATTCACATACTTCTCATGCATAATAGAGGACACCCAAGATTGG
This sequence comes from Beta corolliflora, assembly GCA_947648045.1. Taxonomy (NCBI): domain Eukaryota; kingdom Viridiplantae; phylum Streptophyta; class Magnoliopsida; order Caryophyllales; family Amaranthaceae; genus Beta; species Beta corolliflora. The sequence continues at coordinate 178,235 of CANSZD010001629.1, read as the reverse complement.
TCGTTGTCCAACTTCCAACAAAGGCGAGCAAGGCTAACAAGATTAATTGTTCTATTTAGATGAAGTCCCAAACCCCCGTGTTTTTCTCATTACAAATTTTCCTCCAAGCTATCCAAGTTATTTTCCTTCTCTCATCCGTGCTATTCCAAAAGAAATTACTGCATATTGAGTCCAATTTTTTTGAGATGGAGATAGGAAAGTCAATGGTATGCATGAAGTAGCGGGGAATAGCTTGGACAGTTGAACTTATAAGGATGGCTCTACCCGCTTTAGATAGGGTCTTAGCTTTCCATGAAGAAAGCTTAGAGGAAACCTTATCAATTATAAAACTGAGCTTGTTCTTTGAGGGCTTTTTATGACACAATGGAAAGCCTAGATAGGTACCAAGATCGTTTGTGCTAAGAATATTTAGTTCTTGCTCAAATTCATCCCGCATTTCGATGGAGGTGTTTGGAGAGAAATAAAGCATACTCTTAACCTCGTTAGCCTTTTGACCCGAAAGGTTAAAGAAAGATTGTAAAATTGATTTCATTGTAGCAAGGGTAGAAAGAGAGGCCTCACCAAACAAAAGAATGTCGTCGGCAAATAAAAGGTGAGAAATCTCAGTCACTCCGCCTCTAACTTTGAAAGGCTTCCAATTTTTGGCCGCACAAGCCTCATGAATTCTTCTAGAAAGAAATTCTAAGCAAATAATAAAGAGATAGGGGGAGAGTGGATCCCCTTGCCTAATGCCCCTCGAAGGGTTGAAAGGGGTGGTTCTTTTGCCATTCACTTGAATTGAAGTTGGCCCCGAGGCCACACAGCTCATAATCAACTTAATGGAGTCATGGTTAAAGTGAAGACATTTTAAGCAATGCTCTATAAATGGCCATTCGAGCCTATCATAGGCCTTCTCAAGGTCAAGATTAAGGGTAAAGAGACCTACTTTTCCTTTCTTTTTATTCATGGAATAGAGAATTTCCGAAGCGAGAATGAAGTTTACTTCTGAACCCCGCCCCGGAATGAAGCTATTTTGATTAGGAGATATAAAATCATTAAGGTGAGGCCTTAACCTTTGGACTAGGATCTTTGTGACCATCTTATAACTAGTATTGACTAAGCTAATAGGACGAAAGTTATTCATTCTTAAAGGGTTAGCAATCTTTGGGATAAGAGAAATAAGAGTTGTGTTCATAGATTTTGGCATAGATAGAGATTGAAAAATGTTGCTAACCATATCAAGACACTCATTCTTTATGCTTTCCCAAAAATGATGAAAAAAGTAGGTGTGGTACCCATCATCCCCCGGAGCCTTAAAACCCCCTTTAGAAAAAGTAGCATCCTTAACTTGTTGCATATTAGGTACCTGACTACAGTTAAAAGACTCAAGGGACGTGATGTTTGGAATATTAGAAAAGGAGTTTTGGAATATTAGTAAGTTCTGATCATCTCATTAATATCGTTAAGATCAGTTATACTGTTCCCCACATCATCCTTTAATAGCAAGATTTTATTCGCTTTTCGTCTAAAAATAGTAGAGAGGTGGAAATAGTGGGTATTACAGTCCCCATCTAGAATCTAGTTTGTACGAGATCTTAAGTGCCAATACTCTTCTTCTTGATCGAGAATTTTATTTAAGTCCTTGGTTAGGCCTACTTCTAAATCAAAAAGGAAGGGGTTGAACGAGTCCTGTTCTAGGGCTTTTTGGGCCCCCTTAAGTCTGGCCTCAATTCTCTTTTTTGTTTTAGTAATGTTATCATGGTCTTTGACCCAGGAGGGGATATCTGTACTAAGTTGAAGGAGATTTTGAGGAAGATGGTTATTGTACCCAGCCCACTGGTTCCTCACCCAAGGGTCAAACAACGGATCTTGCAGCCATAAGGTTTCAAATTTAAAGAATTTGGGGCTTTTGAACTGGGCCTGGTGTTTGAGTACAAGGAGGATCGGGTTGTGGTCCGATGACAGACGAGGCAGATTATGCACATAGGCTTCCGGAAAAATTGTGGACCAAGAAGGGGAGGCCCAACACCTATCCAACCTTTCAAAAATTGGATAACTCTTTCTTTTATTAAACCAAGTGTATTTGCTTCCTATAAACCCCAAGTCATAGAGATTACAATCATTCATTGTTTCAGTTTTTTTTTTCTCATTTTGTACTCTTTAGGCTTATTCCCCCCAATCTTTTCATGAGAGTGAGTGACTTCGTTGAAATCTCCAAGTACTGATAGGCGTGTCGCGCACCCAACAAAAATAAATAACCTAACTAATCCTCCTAACTATGTAGTAGGGTAAGTCAGGGTCGATCCCACAGAGAGAAAGTTGTTATATGATTAGTTCTTAAACAATGGTAAGACTAAAGAAGATTGATATCAATGATGGTGGAATAAAATATACTAATCAATATCAAAATAAAAGACTCTAGAGTTAAGTATCCCCACTAGCATGAATTAATACAATAATACTTCCTACCCCAAACTAATTGATTAAATGATCACAAGGAAAAGTACACCCTATAAAATACCATAAACCTCTCCCGAGTATCTATAGCTTCCCTAATATGCACTCAAACCTACTCTCGTGGAATCATGCAAATTAAAGACATTAAACGCGGCACTCTAACTTCCTAACAATCCATTCTACCTACTCCCGTGGAGAACTTCATGTCCTTAATTGAAATATTCAAATCCGTCAAAACCCAACTCCCGTTGTGACCAAGACAATGGAATCATAACAATACTAGTTATCCCTAATCTAGTATTGGAATATGCACTATCAATTAAGCAAGAACAATTAAGCAATTAATTTGAGAATGTAAAGAAATAATCATGAATTAATTCATACTAGGGTTCAACTTAACCATAGATTATAAAACTATGAAAGCATAATTGAAATAAATAAATATATAGAAGAATAATAAAACATTATAATAGAAAACAAGGAGAAGAGAAGAAGAAAAGAGATACTTGAATTAATGGAAGAAAGGTGGAGTCTTGAAGAACAATGGAGATCTACAAGTTTCTCTCTCTAACTTCTCTCTCTAAAAACCCTAAGTATAAACTAATAATGATGATATAATTACAAACTCCAAAACTCCCCCCGAAAATAAGGGTTAAAGTCCTATTTATATGCTAAGATTAACATAAACCGACATAAGTTAGGTCACGCGGAAGATACGACATTACAGCAGGTTGCACGGGCAAGCAACATATTGCACGGACGTGCAGGGTCATGCACGGTCGAGCGAAATCTCGCTCGGTCGTGCGAGCGAGGCAGAAGCTTCAGTGACTTTTGATTGCAGGTTGCACGGCCGAGCAGATATCCGCACGGGTGTGCGGTCGAGACAGTGGCTTCAGCTCAAATTTGAACAGCTATAACTTTTTATCCAGAGCTTTGTTTCACACATGCAATATATCGTTGGAAAGCTCTTGAAGTCTAGTTTCCAACCCAGTTGGAATTACCTCATTATCATTCTTGAGTCAAAAGTTACGAGTGAAATGGTGAAGAGGTGTCATATTTCGCACAAGTACACAAAGTCATGTGTATCTTCTTCACTTTCAATCCGTTTTGGGCACATGATATATCGTTTTGAAGGTCATCTACGCGCCTAAATCATCATGTCCTTAAATAGGAGTCCAAAGTACCTGAGATTACATCAAAAGACCAAACAACCCGTGAAAGCATCGTAGCTTACGAAAATGGACCTAAATATGCATAAATGCAAGTAAATGCTCTAATACTACATGAAAATGCACCCTAATATGCAACTAAATGATGTTAGAATATGCACTTATCAAACTCCCCCAAGCTAAACCATTGCTTGTCCCCAAGCAATAAGACATAAACATTGGAAAAGAAAGACGACCTACAATATAGGACTACAACAGGGCTAAACACTCAACTGAAAACACAAGAGATAAAATCACTACACAAACCAAGCATCAATACAAGCTCGAACAAAGCCGCATAGCATGCCATGTATCGCAATCGACTCTCCAATCATACCACATACCATCTCTCCCAATTTGGATTTAACCAAACCTGACAGACCTCACTATAGTCATGTGCACTCAAATCTCTCATGTGTTTAAAGGATAAATGATAACACTCAACCTAAAACAAGTCGACTCAGATGAAACATAAACTCTTTAACTTTGACTTTTTAACTCACTTAATACTCAACAATACAATACACAATGATCAAGAGGACTTTTAAGGGTTGTAATGGGGTTGAGGTTAAAGGTATGGAAAATAATTTGGGAATTGTGGTGGAAAAACCAAGAAGGGGGAGCATTATATAACTGAAAACATGACCAAGAAAGGTCACAACAACTCCGTGCAACAACCAACAATCTCCAAATATAATCAACAACACTTTTCACTCAAGAAATTCAATCATAACCCTTTTTATTTCACTTTATTCACAACTTTTTTTTTTCTACTTCTTTTTCATTTCATTTTTCACCTTTTTTTTTCTTTTTTTTTTCGAACTTTCAATTCAATTTCAAAGTTCACTAAACATACTTTTTCATCCTTCTAAACTACAAATAGAGCACTTCAATTCAATACAAACCAAACCAAAACTAATACTCGCTCCCCCAAGCTAGGCTTAGGACAAATATCGAATGAGGCCAATGGCTTGTAATGTAGGTAGCAATCAAACATAGTCGAAAGGCTCGGCGGGGTTAGAGGAAGGATAATATGAAAACAAGAATAACTCGGAGCCGAGATCATGAAATAGAATGCCTCAATCATATCAAAATGTATGCACTAGCAAATATCAAGGAGTACTAAGTCAAAATCAAGATCAATGCGACAACTAAGGAACTAATCACACATGAAAGAACATAACTGACACAAGTTACGCCGGTTTATAGGCACGAAGCTCACTTAGTTTAAGGTGTCTGGCACAATAAAGTTAAATCGAGCCGAGAGAGATCAATCAATCTTACCACAAACAATCAATTGCGAAACAATTGTGCTATGAAGAATCATGAACAAGATGAATTATGCTTAGGAATTGTAGTAAAATATCAGCAAGGTTCTCAATAAGTGCTAGCAATAGTCCCATAGATGCAACTAAAATGACATGAATTCTAATATGAGATGAAATATGCCAATGCAACTATGAAAGCAATACAATGTTTTTGGTTACACGTAAACTCCCACTCCTAGTGAGCGGTACAAACCGTGCAACATCCTACGAAAGCAATGAAAAAAAAACTACTCTAGATGCAACTAACATGCGCTAAGTAATGATGACAAACATCCTCCCCCAAGCTAAATGACACATTATCCTCAATGTGAACAAAGAGGAATTAAATGAGGGAGAGGTACAACTTACAAAAGGGGTGGGTAATCAAAGGGAGTGTCAAAAAGCATCGACACCTCCACCACAATCGATAGTTGTAATGAGGCAGTGAACTTAGCCAAAAAAAAATTGGCTATGCTTGTACCTAGCAACAGACTTCGTCACACATTAGCAAAGTTAGTCAAACCAAAATAAATAAATAAAAAATGAACAAAGTCGGGTTGCCTCCCGATAAGCGCTGATTTAAGGTCTTGCATGACCGTTTAAGACTAGTAGATCACTCATAATAGTTCAATGCTCTAAGAAGCTTATCATATGTTCCCCGCAAACATCTCGGAGCATATTATATAAGAGTGGAAAGGAAAAATGAAAAAAATTAGTACTAAAAAATTACTAAAACTACAAAAAGAAAAATCAAAGGAAAAATTATATTTACAAGAAGAAGAAAAAGAAAAATTGTTAGTCTTTTTACATGACTCAAAAGAAGGAAAAGAAACTAAATTTACATTATTTACATTATCATAAAAGTCATTCAAGAAGGGAGGAAGAAGGAACGATGGATGATATAATATAGGGGAAGAAGGAATAAGATCAAGTTTTTTAGAAAAAGGAACATGAGACTCAAAAACTATAGATGGTACCGATAAAGACTCATAAATCACTTCACTCTCGACTTGACTTTCCTCCAAAGAGGAAATTTCAACAAAGGGCTCTTCCTCCTTTAAAATATCCATCACATTGCTCTCTCCTATAATTTGATCATCATCCTCATAACTCTCATTCTCTATACAACCGGCATCATCAACATCATAAATATACGGTTGGGGATGAGAATTTTGAGTGTAATAATCAAATTCATATTGGGGTGAGGGGTTAAAATCATTCACTAACGTCACATCACACGAAGAAAAATCATGTGAAGTAGATTGACAATTTGAGCAATAAGGAGGTGTTGTAATATGCATCTCGGATGAAAAGGATGGTCTAGAAGATAAAGACATATCCCACTCATAATTATTCTGAGCCAACCACTCAATTTGATCCCAACAATAATCAGGTGATTGAGATATAAATTGACCATTAGACATAGACTCCAACACCTCCCTAGTTTCTTCATTTAAACCCTCATAAATCACTAGGCACATATCCCAAATTTCAATTCCATGGTTAGGACCAACAAAATCGCCAAGTCTATAATAGTATTTCCAAAACAATTCATTCTCATATTGAGGAAAAGAAAAAATTGCTCTAGATTTACTAGCAAAAATATTGGGTTCATGGAACATGTATGGTAATTCATGAGAGCTCATGCAAAAATTGGGAGAATTTTGATATGATGCATCAAAACTATAAACATGAGAACCACAAGAATTATGACTATGGTGCCTATCAGAAGAATTATCCGCATCAAAATAATAATATGACTCCATGATACGAAAAATAGAAAAGAAAAAAAAATATTCACAAAAGAAAGGAAAAAATATATATATACAGTCTAGTCTCACCAAAAAATAAAAACTAAATAAAACAAACTATCTCCCCGGCAACGGCGCCAAAATTTGATAGGCGTGTCGCGCACCTAACAAAAATAAATAACCTAACTAATCCTCCTAACTATGTAGTAGGGTAAGTCAGGGTCGATCCCACAGAGAGAAAGTTGTTATATGATTAGTTCTTAAACAATGGTAAGACTAAAGGAGATTGATATCAATGATGGTGGAATAAACTATACTAATCAATATCAAAATAAAAGACTCTAGAGTTAAGTATCCCCACTAGCATGAATTAATACAATAATACTTCCTACCCCAAACTAATTGATTAAATGATCACAAGGAAAAGTACACCCTATAAAATACCATAAACCTCTCCCGAGTATCTATGGCTTCCCTAATATGCACTCAAACCTACTCCCGTGGAATCATGCAAATTAAAGACATTAAACGCGGCACTCTAACTTGCTAACAATCCATTCTACCTACTCCCGTGGAGAACTTCATGTCCTTAATTGAAATATTCAAATCCGTCAAAACCCAACTCCCGTTGTGACCAAGACAATGGAATCATAACAATACTAGTTATCCCTAATCTAGTATTGGAATATGCACTATCAATTAAGCAAGAACAATTAAGCAATTAATTTGAGAATGTAAAGAAATAATCATGAATTAATTCATACTAGGGTTCAACTTAACCATAGATTATAAAACTATGAAAGCATAATTGAAATAAATAAATATATAGAAGAATAATAAAACATTATAATAGAAAACAAGGAGAAGAGAAGAAGAAAAGAGATACTTGAATTAATGGAAGAAAGGTGGAGTCTTGAAGAACAATGGAGATCTACAAGTTTCTCTCTCTAACTTCTCTCTCTAAAAACCCTAAGTATAAACTAATAATGATGATATAATTACAAACTCCAAAACTCCCCCCGAAAATAAGGGTTAAAGTCCTATTTATATGCTAAGATTAACATAAACCGACATAAGTTAGGTCACGCGGAAGATACGACATTACAGCAGGTTGCACGGGCAAGCAACATATTGCACGGGCGTGCAGGGTCATGCACGGTCGAGCGAAATCTCGCTCGGTCGTGCGAGCGAGGCAGAAGCTTCAGTGACTTTTGATTGCAGGTTGCACGGCCGAGCAGATATCCGCACGGGCGTGCGATCGAGACAGTGGCTTCAGCTCAACTTTGAACAGCTATAACTTTTGATCCAGGGCTTTTTTTCACACATGCAATATATCGTTGGAAAGATCTTGAAATCTAGTTTCCAACCCAGTTGGAATTACCTCATTATCATTCTTGAGTCAAAAGTTACGAGTGAAATGGTGAAGAGGTGTCATATTTCGCACAAGTACACAAAGTCATGTGTATCTTCTTCACTTTCAATCCGTTTTGGGCACATGATATATCGTTTTGAAGGTCATCTACACGCCTAAATCATCATGTCCTCAAATAGGAGTCCAAAGTACCTGAGATTACATCAAAAGACCAAACAACCCGTGAAAGCATCGTAGCTTACGAAAATGGACCTAAATATGCATAAATGCAAGTAAATGCTCTAATACTACATGAAAATGCACCCTAATATGCAACTAAATGATGTTAGAATATGCACTTATCAAGTACCAACCAAGGGAGACTAACATTTTTGGAGGTATTAATCAAATTATTCCAAATTTTCAGTCGGCCATTATATATAGTATTGGCATAAATGGCAGAAGTAAAGAAAGGAAGAGAGTTTTTTACCTAAATCACCCCATGAAACGCGCGGTCCTCCTTAGCTATGGTGGTGAAGGAGTGAAGCCCTTCATTCCATAGCATAAGAATTCCTCCAGTAAATTCGACCGGTTCCACAGTCTCGAAAGAGTTGAAGGGCAAGCTACTAACTATCTCTTCCATGTTCTCCCGAGCAACCTTAGTTTCCGTAATTATAACTATCATTGGATCATGATCCCTAATCAATTGCCTAATGTTTCTTCGAAATCCCTGCCTCGCAACCCCTATAGTGTTCCAAAGAAGAATCGACATACCCGGGTTAAGAGGAGGAAAATTTAGAACCTCCGCTAACACCTCCAGGTGAAGCTGAGTGTTCAAGGTTACCATACGCTGGGCCTTGGAGCTGAATAATATGTCGGAGTTCACTTTGATTTTCATCACCGACATGCATTCTCCACTGTCCTTCGAGTGACCCCAAGCAAGTTTTAGGTTGAGTTGGGTGCAAGGTTTCGTCAACCTTACCCATTTGACGTTGTCGGTTTCGCTTGCCGCTTGCACCATTAGCCAATTCTTTGTAATTGACAGGACTTTTCGCTCTTGCGGAAGCACGGGTACGGGGTCGGCGAGAAATTGAAGTTCCCATGGTAGGACTTCGTAGGAGAAGTCGGCCACCATCTTTGTTAGCCACCATCGCATGAATATTCCGGTCAGGTTCGAGATCTTGTTGACATCCGCGAGGCAATGGAGGTGTGCTGGCACCAGCCTTCCCGGCTCCTCCGGATACACCATCATCATATTCTGATATCTTGCAGTAGTGGTTTCTGGTTTGAGGATTAACTCCCTTAAGATCCAAGGGTAGACTCTGTACCAATTTTGGAGGGAGTCCATGGAGTAGTAATCGTACTCGTTGATCCATACTTCCGGGAACGTTAGATGGGGTCGGGTTTTTGTAGTGATTGAGGTGGCTTGAGAGAGAATAACGTGGATAGGTTTTGGAAATTTCGGAGGGGGCATGATGAAGCCCCTGATGTATGTTGGGTCTGACAGAAGGGGGGATAATGCAGGGTCCTTCTCTTCGGCAGGAAAAGGAGAAGCCATGGTTTTTTTGTTGGGTATTTTTGAATTGGGAGGAAAGAAGATGAGATAGAGATTTTTGGTATGGAGATCTTAAAGGGAGGTAAACCCCCCCCTCAATATTAGCAAACACGACATGAGGAGACGTGTTCAGGATTTTAGGAAAAGTAGTAGTTGTAGTTACTTCCAGAGGAAGCGCCGGAAGAGAGAGGGGTGATTTGACAATATTGGCTTGAGTATTTATGGCTCTTTCACCATCCTCAAGAATGATCAGAGCAGAGGGGGTGTTCATCGCAGTAAAAGAGTTTCTCAAAACTCATTCCCCATGTAATCTTGGAGATATCGTTGGTTTTTGGACCCACTTTTGAGGGGGTGGGGACAAACCAATGGGTAAGGACCGAGAGTTTCTATTTTGAACCAAAGTCCATGCTTCTTTCCCTGGAGGGAATTGAGTGTGCAATTTTTTTGGATTGCCTGTGGGTTGACTTTCCTTCATCAAAACTTTTGACGCCAACGGGGATTTTTCTTTGGCCATGCAATCCACCCTGTGCCTGTTGACATGCCCACATTTTTCACACAGCACATGCCACTCTTTGTATGTGATTTCCTGTTTAATGCTGCCCAGCCAAATTGCATCTTTTTTCTTTTTAGATATGTCCATCATAATGAGGATGCGTCCAAACCTCATTATGTTGTCCTTTATGGCCTTTAGGTCTGCTTTGATGAACACACCCAATTTATTGCCTATTTGCATCATAATTTTTCCACATAGGAATTCCACTAGAAGCTCATGGAGTTCCACCCAGACCGAAAAGTGAACTACTTGCGCCGATGAAGCTTGGAAGCCTGGAGTCCAATTCTGAACTGACAAAAATGAGCCATTTATGAACCAAGGTCCATTTGATAGAACTCTTTCAGACTCGGACATGGAGGGTAGTTTTGCAATGAAAAACCCCTTCCTTATAGGGATTATTGTGCATGGGGTAGATAGCGACCATAATTTCTTTAAGGACTTGGAGATGTAATCAAAGGAGAAGGATTTACCATAAACCTTAAAGATGATTGCACAAGCCCAAGGATCACAAAGAGCCTTGTAATCTGAGCCAGATATTGGGAGAAAAGCTTCGTTTTCCTCATTAAACGATGTCGGAGGAGAGGAACTTGCCGGAGTTTGACCCACGAAACCAACTTTGGAAACCAAGGAGTCTTTAAACGATTTCAGAGATGTAGCAGCTTGCACTTCTGGCCCATCAAAGCCTGGAGAAACCTGCCGAGATACTGGAGACGCCCAAGGGGGAGACAGAACAGAGAGGGGGGGAGGGGTGGGGGAGGGTCAGGAGGCTTATTTTGTGTGGAGGGAGAGGGGAGGGGGGGGAGGGGAGGGGGAGAGGGAAAACATTTTTACACATCTGGGTCTTCCCTTTATAGAGTAACAAAAGATCAGCATCATCGTAATGACATGAAAATGAAGGTGGTAAATTGGATGTACTACACTTGCCATTGTCAAGTCCAATCCAAAATATTTTATACGCATTTTTTTTCCCAATCCAATCTACTTTTTTTCACAACTTTTGGTCCACTACCTCAGGAAACTTAATACTAGCTTTTCCCAATCCAATCTAGTGCAATCAACTTGGATTGAACTGGAGTACATTCACTAGATGATTAATTGTGATGTTCAACAGAGGTTGATAAACTGATGGGCTTTTACATGCCAATTGCAACTTAAACTGTCCACGGTACTACCCAATAATCTAGTATTTTTTTCGCTTAGAATTATGTCAACTGACCAATACACAATAAACATAATGAAGGTAATATGCACCATTTGTTGTTCAAAAGAAAGCTACCCAAAGTATCAAATAAACCAAATTGATCCCCTGATCACCAACAATCCTTGTAATTCTAAACTAATATATTTACTTCAAGTTCTTGTTTGATCTAACAGGACCACAGACTCCTTTTAAGCTTGGTGATTTCTGATGAGGAGAAGACAAACTACACTTGTTACTAACCTTGCTAAACCCACTACTAGTTGCTTCACTATTGATAGAAGACATTGGTGAAAATTTGTTCTTGTAAGGTGAATCGCCATCGGAATAAGCCTCGAAATGTAGAGGCTTTAACCTTGGAGAGGTCGATGATCTTGTTTTCGCTTTAGCGATTCGATCCGCACCATGTAAGTTGGAAGATTTGTAGGAGAATTTGCAGGTAATAAATTGTCTTCATCATAGGAATTTTGCTTCTTATGTTTATGGAATGATCTTCGAGATAAATATGCCATATGATCAAAGTTGTTGACACAATCTGAGTTCCTCAGTTTATTTTGCTTTCCTCCAAGTTGGTCTTCTTTCTTTGAGACTTCATCACTAACATACTGCTCTAGCCAGTACCTAAGTCTACCTTGAGTAACGCCATCTTCTGAATCTGCGGAATGCTGAGAGCCAAAACAAACAAAAAAAAACCCTACTTCTTTGAGCACATAGATTTTTGCAACAAGGTTAACTAAAAGGAAAAATTGACGTGGACAATAATCACAATTTTCACCCGTCTTCTCAAAATAATATCCGCATATTATTTAGGTATCTAATCTCAAGTTTGTAGTAGGGATCTTCTGAACATAATCCAAACTGTTATTTTTGCGTTTATTTATCCATTTACAGTTCGGATTATTTTGAAAAGGTCCTTCAAAACTAAGGATTATTCCAAAACAATCAAATGTTTTGATTACTTTAAGAAAATAGGTGAAACTTGAGATTATTATGTCAACTTTTCTTAAAGAAAAAGAAAGTATTAAACAAGATATGTACCCTGTGATTGAAAGAATATGCTTTAACCCTTTTGCTTCTCAGAATGGCCTCTCTCTTTCTCAAAATAATGTCAATCTCCTCTTCTTTTGTGAGAAGCTCATTATCCAACCTTCTTAATCTACAGAGTTGTATCTGCATTGTTTGTCACACCATTTAATAATCATATCACAAGCAAAAAAAAATTCATAGCTTAACAGAACCTTTTGTTTTTATGAAGAAAAAGAAAAATAGTTATGAGCTATTTCCAATTGTTCATGCAGTCTGATGAACGAATAGGAAGTGATGCATGTAGTCCTAGTTCACATATTGAGAACCTTCCTATTGATTTTGGTTCCGTTTGTTTTGGAGGAAAACGTTTTCCTAGAAAACGATTTTCCCCATTTTCTGTTGTTTGGTTAGACAGGGGATTTAAAAAGGAAACTAAGGTAGAAAATAGTTCTCGATCCCTTTGTAAACACTTTTCTCCATAATTTAAAGGAAAACTATTTTTATCCACTCTCTCATTTCCAACATCTCCATTTTCCAGCTTAATAGTTTTCCATCAAACCAAATAAAAAATATAAAACATAATACTCATTTGCGTTTTCCTCTGGAAAACCATTTTCCTTGAAAAATATTTTCCATCAAACCCAACGAACCCTTAACTAGATTTTTGGGTAGTGTAAATGTTAAGTATTAATCTTGGGCAATGTTTTTCTGGCTCTAGGCAAATCATCGATAGGCCGAAAATATGTTTTATTATCTAATTTAGCTTTAGATCCAAAAAAAGCTTAGATTGGCTCAGCCCTTATTTTCTGAGTTTGGGTAGAAAAGTCCGGCCCAAAACTGAGGCTCAACTTCATTCCTTTCACTGGAATGAACCACTTATCGATGACAAAATTACATGGGTCATATTGTGTTTCACAAATGTCATTTCATCAGGGAGAAATTAGACATGACAAGTGTGACCTAGATTCATTTGAACATTAATGTAATTTTTCATACTATGAGAGCGAAAAATGTTGACCTAATCTCAGTCTCAAAAGGGAGGCATTTTCGAAGAATGCAAGATAAAGAGAATTTGCATATTTGTTTCGAGCATGAAGCCCAACCGAATTGATTTCCTCAAAAGGAGGATATTGGTATATTGAGGATGTTATGGATTCACAGGGGATAGTTAAGAATAATAACTCAAATGAGAGTTTGTGCCATATTGAAGAACAAGTTGAAGGATTTCTAATATATATATGTGGCGGCCTAGGTCAATTATCTTAGGACAATGAAGCTTTATCGGGCTTCTATGTGGTTCACTCTTTTCAAGCAAACGCCTATTTGTGCAATTTATCTGCCTCTTTTCTATATCTAATATGCACCTTTGACCATCGGCATCTTTGGTTACATATTAAAATATTATAGAATGCTTATATTTTGAGATACGCATTAAATGTATCTGACAACATCATAATTCACACGTGATAATTGTTTGTAATATATATTCTCCATTTTAATGTAATTGCAACACTTTCCTTTGGACTATGCTTTAAAACAGCTGCAATATTACATTATTAATTTGGTTAATAGGTTTTTTGTATCTCTCTTTTCTGCGAAGGTGTTCCTATCAAAGGAACGGTGTCACATGACACTCTTCTCAAACTTCTAATACACATGTTTATGATCTCATTTAAAAATATTAACAATGTGTAGCTACTAGGAATCGAACACATGACCTTTTAAATGAAATGTAAGAGTTTAACCACCAATCCACTACAATTTCGATGTTTAATGTTTCAAAGTAAAACATAATAAAGTCTTATAATTATATGTAACTATGAAGACATTGACAAGCTTTTTGATCTCTAACACTTTTATTAAGGTAATAACATTCTCTTACCCCAATTCCATTGACATTTTTGTTTTTATCTCCAATTACTTGGAACTTTATTTTTAAAACAACTTATCATGCAGTAACGTCCATTTTCTAATTTCACAGTAGACAAAAAATTACGAAAAGCTAATAAAAATAATTATGAAACTTATGAATAATAATATATTTGATAATTGTAACAGCCTGGGGCATTGCCCGAGCCAAAAATACTGGTTTTGAAACGAAAGAAGTATATCGTTTTTTTTTTAAAAAGGCATGGTAAATATATGTAATATATACTTATTTATCATTGTTTGTCCTACTAAATTATCACTAAATTTAAGTTAAAACGGATTTTAATATATTACGAAAGAAGTATATCGTTTTTTAAAAAAAGGCATGGTAAATATATGTAATATATACTTATTTATCATTGGTTGTCCTACTAAATTATCACTAAATTTAAGTTAAAACGGATTTTAATATATTAACTAGTGTTTAGGCCCGGGCGATGCCCCGGGTTTTCTTTGTGCTACAATTTAGTAGTAGTTAAATAAGTCATCTCATACTCGTTTAAAAAAGTAATCTCATTTATTATATGAATTTTAAAAGTTTTCCATTCATATATCATCATTAATTTTGATTAAATAAGCAATAATAATATGGTGGAGTGATGGTTGGATCCCTTTCTTTCATACTTGAGGTTGTGGGTTCAAATCTTCACGTGAACAATGCTTTTTTTTTTAATATATGAGAAAGACGTGAATAGAATGTCACTGAATGAAAAATGGTGACACGTGGCACATATACATTCTTAGGAACGCTTTTTAATATATTAAGATAGATTAATTTACTAAATTGCATAGAAGGAAGATGAAAAAGCAGGACACCAATTTGTCACACACCAAATAGAGCATGGAACTATCACTTTGTGCCAAAAATTGTTTGTCCTACTAAATTATCACTAAATTTAAGTTAAAACGGATTTTAATATATTAATTCATGTACTAAATTGCATAGAAGGAAGATGAAAAAGCAGGACACCAATTTGTCACACACCAAATAGAGCATGGGACAATCACTTTGTGCCAAAAAAAAAAGTATACAAATCATATCGAATGCATAATGTTCATGACCAGATATAACTTCACCTTTGGTCCCCAATAAACTTCTTTGACTTTGAGACCTTTATCAAGATTGCTTTATTAGAGGACCAACATTGGTGTTCTCCAAGTAGCTCTCTAAGGAGAGAGAAAATGGAGAGCCAACTCTACCCCAACATTGGTGCTCTCCAGGTGCTCTCCATTCGCTCTCCATGTAGAGAACTTGGAGAAACGCTCTCCCCCAAGAGCATTGAGAGAGCATGCTCTTGGCATAGTATGATGACACATGTCATTGAAAATATTAAAAATAATAGGAATTAAAGATAATAATAAATTGGAGAGTCATACTATTGTTAGCAATTTTTAAAGGGGTGATCTTAAGGAGAGAGAAAGTTAAAAATGGGTTGGAGAGTAATCTTGTAGAGCTATATTGATGTTGCCATGTTGGTGCTCTTACCAAAATAAAGTAGTTTTCTTTAAAAGCCTTGCCAAATAAGCCACACTAGAGTAATAGTGCAAAAAAATTAGACATTTGTAGTATTTGATTCTTTAATTTCACAAATTTGATTAGAAATGTGGAACCTTTTATAAGGTGATTAAGGGATTGTTCGCCTCAATTTATTAAAATAAGTTTCAGTAAAAATAAGGTACTCCTAATTTTTAATAACAGCTTCATTTACCTATATATGACAAGCAACACTTGATAATTAATAGTTGGCTAGTTTAAGTTTTCAGATGAAAAGCCAAAAGCCTAGTTTAATGAAATGCAAATTCTAATATGCTGTTAGACACCCCATTAGTTGATGGTGTACTCAGTCCTCATATAAGGTTAGCTATTATTTCTTGAGCTTACTAATTAATATATTAGGTTACTTATAATTGTTGGAGTTACTTATTGATGTAGTGTGGGTTACTTATAATTATTTGGGTCACTTATGTTTCTTGTTGGGTTACTTGTCTAGAAAGTATTAGGAATTACTTACTAATATACTAAGGGTTGCTTATAATTATTGGGGTCACTTATTAATCATTAGAGGTTATTTATAATTATTGGGTTTACTTATAATAGTTGGTGTTACTTGTCTTAGAGATTATTACTGGTTAATTTTATCTTAGCATATTTAGTTTGTCTTTCACGTGTGCGGCCGTATCACCGTATGGTTTGTGAATCAGGAGGTTAGCCAGGGAGAAAACGTAACGGTAAGGAAAAGATGGAAAAAAAACACAGCCTAACACTTTCTATTTTAATCAATCAGTTCCATCGGTAATGTCATAAAAGAATAGAGAAGTCATAAAAATTTATTTTAATTAATAAAATTAAGTTTTAGTCCTTAAAATAATTAATTTTATTTGATAAAAGTCATTGCGATTCGATATAAGTACGGTTAAGCATCCTATTAGAATAATGTGACAATTAATTTTTCAAGAGACGTGGTAAAGTAAATCGAGTGAAGTTGGTCTTTAAACTTTTAAAAACCTTAATTACCCTCACTAGCTAGTCAATATTAAAGGTGAAATTTGTAGGTAAAAAAAACCCTGCAGTAAAATCACTTTAAACTTACTGGAGTGGTCTAAATTTACCTTAGGATTTTCACATCTAAGATCCTGCAACTGCAACTCTCCGTCCTTCCCCCTTATCAATTGACATCTTTTAGCACAAACCTCCGATTGAATTTTTGCAATGGATTGCAAGCACTTCAATGTTGTCATGGCCTGCCTTCTCACAGCTCGCCCGCGAATGATCGCTTGAAGCTTCACGAACCCCTTCAACGCCCTCAACGCTTTCCTCGCCTACACCGAAATTTTCAAGTTCAATTTACCCATCATTTTAGAATGCACGAGATACCCTCGCATCAACCAATTAATATACTAGATGTATATAACCAAATGACCGAAAAGCAACGAAAACTGACTATATACAAGGTGATCTAGGTGTAACAAAATGTATTTTGAGTTGCTTTATGATATAGTAAGTCCAAGTTTATTAAAAGATGCACAAGTAAATGTTCATATCCTCAAAAGAATACCACCTGTTTTTCCCGAACTTCACCTAAATTTTTTTGACTTACTGTCTACTTCTTTTGGTCCCCAAATCTAACCATGTTACGAAAGACTTGTCAAGATAATATTTTACAAAAATATATCCTAAATCTAGGAAGAGAATATTATGTGTATATTCTCTATCAATCCACAATATAGCTCATCTCGGATATGAACTGGATAGTCCTCGTTGTTTAATTACACGCAATAGATTGTAAAAAAACGAGGCGATTGATAAAAGAAACTTACAAGATAACCGCGATAAGAAGTTTGAATCTTGATGGTAGCTAAACTTTGAACATGGCTTTCATACTGTGAAATTGACAAACTAAGATTGGCTTCATTTGAGATGATAATTTCTGAAAGTTTTGACAACTCATCTTGGCATCTGAAAACATCATCTTCTTCACATTTGCTCTGTTTTTTCTCTTCATCATCATGCTTTGTTATTTGTATTGGTTCATGTTGCGTTGTTGAAGGTGATGTTGATGGTGATGGCAATGTTTTTGTCCTTTTTAACCTTCCAAATAACCATCTTCTTCTCTTGATCTTTGTTCATTTTATACGTTTCCCAAAAAAAAAAGAAGCAATCAATACTAATATAGAAATCATATTTGGAGAAATTAATTAAGAGAAGTGAGGAAATTTGTTTACCTTTTGTTGTTGATGGTGATGTGTTTCTGGGAATAAGAGCCTTTTGATCAAACCCAACCAACTCCTCTTCTTAGACATTGGAAGAGATGAATCATTAGGAATTATATTTCTACAACTTACAACATGATGAATAATTTACATAATCTAGTAGTTCAGTCAGATGTTATATCACCAATTATCACCAACACTTGTCCTACATGTCTGGCTGTCCCTAAGATAGATATATTGACTTAGACCATCCCATAATATGTGACCAACAATAGTTGTAACTTGTAGTAATGTGTTGAAATTGACACGTCTCTTATAGTTTTACTTCCCTTGTTTTCCTGAAATTGCAAAAGTTGGACTTTTGTTGTTTAGCGATATTCACATTCTTCACTTTTTTTTTTTTAATAAGGAAAGGAAAAACGAGGAAGGAAAAACGAGGATTATCCTTAAGCAAGCGGTCATCCTAAAACATCCCTATGAATGATAAGGAAAAAGATAAGGATGGTTATAAACTTTGTTTTCTTTCTGGTGAATTTGTGATACCCTTTGTGAGCCATAGATAAATAAACTTTAAAAATACATCATATTAGGTAAAATGTTATCAGATTTATCATAACGTATCTTTAGACAAGATTAAATATTTATAATTTTTATTAGTAAATAATTAAATATACGAATGGTTAAGAGTTTCCATTTGTAAAGCATACAAATCAAGATATTGCAACTTAAGGGAAACATATGAAGTAATTCTACATGGCTTTCCATAAAATGATATTCACAAATAATCCCATGTTACTATCATTAATAGTTCCACTACGTAAATCAACAGTCCACTTGAGGGTAGCTAAATCTATAAACGTGAGTGACGGAAATGATAGCAACACTAGTTCATTGAATTAAGTAGTTTATGATACTTTTCTCTTTGAGTTATATATTCTTTTCATTTCAATGAATTAAGGTTGGCCTAGTTGGTTAGTGTAGACACAAAATTGTGTCTCCCTATTGAGTATCCAATGATGAAACATACCATCGTCCTAATTGGTCCGGTCCAAAAGAAGAGCAATCGAACAAGTTAAGCCCAAAAGCAATTCGAAAATATAAACTATATTTATTAGTTTAGAACAATTCAAACCCAATTTTAAAGCGCACTTAATTATTCCTGATAATTAATTGTAATTTTTAAATATTTTAATATTAATTATTCTTGATAATTAATATTTCGAAAATCAGTTTTTTATTCCTAAAGATAGCTGATTTCGGATTTCAAAGGATAGATTTCATCAAAGGATAAAGAAGAATCTTAGATAAGCGTCTAGCGCATAGTTGTGCGTCTGGCGAATAGGATGTGCGTCACGCGCAAAGCGGTGCGCCAGGCGCACTGTTTTATTTTATCTTTTCAATTTGTTTTCGGTTTCCTTTGTCTATAAATACCTCGAAACTTCGAACGACTTTTCACAATGCTTTCCTATGACTTCTACACATACTCTCAAACACTCAAACTCATGTTCAAACACTCAAACTCATATTTAAACACTCAAACTCACTTTCAAACACATTTATACATTCAGATTCCATATTTCAAGGTTCAAGATTGCCCATCCTGAAGATCGTTACATAAGACCTAAGCGACAAAGGTATAATTTATGAGGGTCAATTCCAATTTAATACCGTTTTTACTAACAATTTACTTGTCACAATGTAGATCTTGAAGGAATTAATGCTATTCTATACATTCTAATCCTAAATCTTCTCTTTTAATTTATTTTCTTTATTATTTCTATGCATGGTTGTATGTTTTAATGTTTCATCACCTCACATGATTATTATTGCTAATCAAAGACCTAAAGAACTGTTATAATGCCTAATAAGATAGTTGGACAATCTAATTAGGATCCCAGTAATTTAATTGCATAATAATCTGCCACCAAAAATTAGTCTTTTGTTTGTTTAATGAACCGACATAGATTAATATACATTGCATTAAAACGACGTTGCTTGGTTATTTAATTGCATAAAACATGACATGAATCGATATTAAGTAGAGCCCATCAATTGGCGAATTTGATTCCCGATCTTATCGTACCCTCACCCCCGAACTCAATCTATGGTTCATTGACCATTCATGGAGTCATGACAGAAAAATCTACATTGGATAATGAGTCCCTAAGTTGTCCCTATGATTTTTCAATATCCAATTAGGTTTATGAATCTTCATTTAAATAAAGCTACTAAGAAGAAAAATGTACAACAATTATTTTAGTTGTAACATTGGACTTTTAATTTTTCTTTTAATTTACCAGTTTAACTATCAACTTTGACCGTTTGAATAATAAAGTTGTCCGCACAAGCACGGCAACTACCCCCTCAAGCACTATAGCTGCCTCCCTATTTAGTCCTCCCAAACTCCTTTGCCTCCAATTTTGTTGCTTTGACTTCTTCATA
This sequence comes from Beta corolliflora, assembly GCA_947648045.1. Classification (NCBI taxonomy): domain Eukaryota; kingdom Viridiplantae; phylum Streptophyta; class Magnoliopsida; order Caryophyllales; family Amaranthaceae; genus Beta; species Beta corolliflora. Next base: position 157,768 of record CANSZD010001629.1, on the reverse strand, counting down.
TTCACTATTAAATTAGGCTTAACTCAACAAATACAAAATTTAATAGTCAATCCAATTTAAACCAAACACTATGGTTAAATATAGACTTTTAGCTCTCTGAGAGAGAGAGGTGGTAATTTAGTGGAGTACCACCCCAAATTTCAAGGTATTGCCCAGGCTTCGAATCATCATCCCAACAATATGCTGGGATTAATAATCTTGTGGTGGCAGTGGGCCTTCATGCCTGTTGTCTTACAGGCATTTATTTAGGCTTTGACTCACTGCCGAAAATAGATGTCTTTCGCGCATTTAGTGAAGAGGGGGGTTGGTCTTTGGCCATTTATCTTTCCTAAAAAAAAATAGACTTTTAGCTCTCTACACACTTTAGGATATTTAATATTCTACTTTGCAGCCACTCAATAGGTTCTCGAATTAAATCATCTCGTTGTCTTGTTTAATAAGTTCGAATCATAGAGAAGCAATCTTGAACTAATAACAATAATAGTAACTTATTTTCAAAGTGGGTCACATGCCAGACTCCATGGTACCACCATCAATGGTTGTTCACATTATAGACAAAGATCACATAGTTATTTTTTAAATGTTTTTAATATATAAACAAGTCTCATCATGTGTTTTCTTCCTCTCTAGGCCATATAAGTACTTGTTACTCACGAAGTCTGCAATTATCACTTTCTTTATTCGTCGCAACATGTTCATTATCAACACAAAGTAGATTCCACATGCTAGATTTGTACTAAACTCCATTGAATTTAATTGTTAGTTCGTAATGTTCCTCTCCTACACTTGGTTGGATATGACTAGATAAAAAACGCTGCCCTAAGTTGACATAAGGTTAGGGTACAACTTAATAAATTGGAATAAGGGATGATGTGCTCTAATGATAAAATAAACTAAACTATGAAGACCCCTCATCATTATCAAGTGGGAGGTGATAGATTGCTAAGATTTATTGTAAAATAGTTAGGCTTTTTTTACATCTTTTAGTGCATATATACTATATAGCTAATAGGAATACCCCTTATCTTTCATGTACTATGATAATAGATAGACTATTATTGTCAATGATATATATTACCATGTTAATGTCAATGTCACATATCTTAGTAGGTGAAGTCTTAAATGAAACTCATTTACATAATTGCATTACTATGTTTTAGTGTGTGCTTAAGTTACGATTCAATGTTAAATATAGTATTTGTTGAGTGAAGCCCAATCTGGTAGTGAATTGGAAGAAGTCGGAGCTACAAAATTGAAGGAAAAGGAGTTCCAAAGAGTTGTATAGGCGAGCAACTACGGGGCTTGAATGGGAAACTATCGTGTTTAGGCAGACAACTAGATTATCCGAATGATCAGCTTCTTTCTCATTGTGTGTGTCACTCGCTCACTCTCTTAGATATCAAACTTCCTTTATTTCAAAATACTTGACATATTTCTCTGGACACGCTTGCCAATACATTTTTTTAAGCATAACTGCCTCTAATTCCCTATAAGAAAAGGTTATAAAATCTTGACAAATTTGAAATTGTATGTCGAGAAGAATCTAGCAAGATCCCATATGCATGACTATATTTTTCCTTACCTAAAATTACGATTACTTAAAACACGGTCGAAGAGGGAGGGGTACGGTGTGTGAATAATGCAAAAGTCAAACAGTGTCAACTGTCAAGTATATATAATTGAGTCAAGAGAACAATACAAGGAGTTATGTCAACCCAGATATATATAGAAAAAAATTATTAAAAAAAAGCTATGTCAGACCCGAATAGCCCACCAAGCTCGATTGGGATGGGATTTAGACAAACTGACATGATTTATCATCTTGCTCAACCTAATACCAAAAAGGTATATTTTGGGGGCTAAGGCCCCCAGATCCCACTCAGATCGCCTTTTGATTAGCTCTATTATGAATATGGACTAGAAATTGACCTAAATTCGGGCTTCAAATGTATGGGATATAGATCACTAGCTAGATATGATATATTTCTTATAATAAAACTGTCAGACCTGATTAAAGATTAGACTCAATATCTTTACCTAAAACAGTAACACCCGACCCATATGAAGTCGAATCTATCGTCACCAATGCGCATCTAGGGCCAACAACTGTCATCAATAACCAACACAAGTTCTTCCGGTACTCATGCCCACCCCGAGAAACTTCCCAAGAAGTCACCCATCTTTGAACTACTCTTAGTCAAGTACGCTTAACTTTGGAGTAACTTAAGAAATGAGCTCCCTAAAAGAAAAATACATACATCTTGTTGGAATGAGTAGCCTGTTAAATCCCTTTATAGCAATCATGAGGTATATTACATAAACAACTTTCTTCCTTTATATCTACAACCTAGTATAAACAATGGATCTACATCAAGTCAAGGGGTGGCACTTATATATTAACACCCAAATAAAATAAAATCTATATCTATTGAGCCATTAAATATTACAAAAAGATTGTGTTAATTGTCGATACTGCAACCTTAAATTATCAGTCTCAAGACTTATAACTTGCACTCCAAAACTAAAATATTGGGTCTACTACTGTGTAAAGATATATATAAGATGACTTTGTGAGTTTGTAGATACTCCCTCAGTCCTCCAATCATTTCTTATATTAATCAACATATTAAAAATTATAAATAATACTTATATGCAAGTACTATTAAATAAGTTTTTTATAAGGTAAGAAAAATACATTAGGAGACCCTACACTCGAGGGTAACTCCTAATGCGTCGTTTACAAAGACAGAGGAAAGTAAAGAGTTATTACAAGAAGTGACAATAAAAGATGAAGAAACTAGACGTTAGAGATCCAATCGGCCGCTCGATTTGTTTCACAGAAGATATGATTGAGCTGTCAACAATCGAACTTTTTTAGAAGAAAGCTTGATATCATTCGTCATATTAGCTATTTGACATGGAGGAGCCCAAAGACCTTTGATTGCATTGATGACGAGAAGGTTATCGCCTTCGTTGACGGTATCTTTAATACTATGCTGGCCTCGATGTAAAACATAAGCTTCAGCGGTGAAAGCCGAAGTAGAACCAAGGTTGAAAGCACGTGCGAGCATGGATGAGGTCACCGGAATGATTGCAGATGATAATTCCTGCTGCGGCTAAAAAATCTCTGACAGACCCATCAAACTTGAGTTTGAAGGAGTTGATGGGAGGTGGCTCGCAAGCAACTAGGATTGTGGATGGTAATAAAGGGAAGAGGGAAGGGGGTTGTGCTCATTGGAAGGGGAATCTAGAATTTTGATAAAAATCAATTTGTGCTGGTGCGCCATTCATGATGGGCAAACCGAGCTCTGTGAAGAATTATGTGGGTGTTCCAGTATATGTTTCGTGTTTCTTTTATATTACAAATTATATCTTCACATGTTGGGAGATCAATATTAAATTGTCAACCATCTTAATTGATGAAGTCATATAGGGGTGATATATCATGAGTGACATAAGATTAAATCTTGTATATATTATTACTCTTGTAACTCCTTAGATTATAAACATTTGTTTAAAAAATTCAAACATATGATCACATAAAATCAAATATGGTTTATTATGAAGGATAGATGTTGTTGGAACTCAAGGTGACACTCAAGAAGGGGGGGTTGAATTGAGTGGCTAAAACTAATCGATTTTCGCAAAAACACTCTTATGGCACAGTGCCGTGCACTGTGTTATTCACTCGTAAATTCTCCGATTAATGTTTTTGCTCGAACGAAATTGTATCAAACAATAAAACAATGAAATCAAATAATAAGACACAGGAATTTAACGTGGTTCAATCTCACCTCTGAGATCTACGTCCACACAAACTACTCTTTTATTATTTGAACCGTAAAATACCAAACCCTTGATACAATTCGATTCCCCCACTACTAACTCTAGTAGTGCTCCCCAACACTTAACCCTAAGTGTTGCTACTCTCTATAATATAAGAATTACAGAAAGAAAGATTCCTCAAAGACGTGCTTCTTATTCAAGCAAATAGAGGACAATTACAAACGTTGTTTAGTTTCCTAATCTGACTAGAACTCTGTGCTATACTCTGTGTCTTAGGAAACTGTTTTCAGCTCTTAATATCTCCGATTTTTTCTCTCTGAAAACGCGAGTTATAAAACTGAGTTGCAATCCCTTATATATCTTGGTGAACTGAATAAAAATCCTTCTCCAAGATATATTATCTTTTGAACAATTTTTATTCCTAAAATAAAGGGATAAAATTCTTTTCCTATTCAAAAACCAATCCTATCTTTTATAAAAAACTGATTTTTCTTTTCAATTCTTATAAGATAAGAATTCTCCGATATTAACTAGTAATTATCTTTATAGAAAACTTATTATCACAATCAGTTTTTTAGTCTATCTTTGTTTTCCTAGTTAAAACTCCTTTTGTCTTCAAAACTCTTTTATCAATCGGTTTTTCACAATCCTTTTCCAAATCGGTTTTTATTAAAACTTGTTTTCGAAAATCTTTTGTTTTCGAAAATCTTTTTCCTTTTATATAGATATATAAAATTAACATAATTATTTATTTCCTTAACTCTAAGAAAATAATAATTATCCTAATTTTATATTTCTATATTTGGCACATAATATATCATCTAGTTCTAGCATATTACATTTTACGTATAGTAACTAAACTTGGAATTCAATATAAACTTGAACTTCAATCTTGATTCTTCACTTCTTCACAGTCTTCATTTATTTATTCCTTTCTCAACCATCTGTCACAAACTTTCATACTATAACATATTATATTATTTTTCATCATCAAAACTTAACATGCACATGCACAACAAATCCCCCCTTTTTGATGATGACAAACACTCAATATAATATTATTAAGTAATCACTTTTTCCCCCTCAAAATATGCACCATTAATCACATAAGGGAAAATAGCATAACATCATTCACAAGTAACATGGTAACCAAGATAACCAATTATTCATTAGTTTAAGTATTATACCCATCTTCCCCCTTTTGACATTATCAAAAAGGAGAGCATCAACATAATTAGCGAGACAAAGTGAGATATAGTCAGTAAAATAATTCAAGTAGCTCAAGCAATAAATACTAAGGATGCTGGTGCTATGTCATAATCCAACTCACAATCCGAAGTCATTAAGCAAAAATATAACCCAACTCACAATCCGAATTTATGAAGCAAGAAATAATCATGAAGGATCATGGTTGATGGCTAAGAATGTAAGATGAATATAGGTAATGCAAGCTTGAAGATTTGAAATGGCAATTGACTCAACAAGTGCTTAAACCCTTTTTTCATATTTTCAACTTCCGCAAATAAACATCATAAGACTTTCTTCACTGTGGCACTGTGTCACTGAACAATCTATTCCCTTTCAAATATAACTAATCTTCGGATATACTGGAATCCAAAATGATGATCTTCAAAGCTTTGATAATGTTCTTCACATTTGAATTGAACTCTAGGACTTATCTAAAATAAATGACTTACTCTCCTTTTCTTTTCTTTTCTTTTTTCTTTTCTTTTTTTTTTTAATTTTTTTATGAAGGAGAAGCAGACCATACAATATTACTAGAGTCAACCAATAAGAGATCAAAGATAATAACTTAATTTGGACCTCATTGTCTTTTTGATACATCTCATGGCACTGTGCCTTGCACAGTGTAAATCAGTACTGTTCATTCTTTCACGTATTTGAGTTTCATTCCAACCTTTTCATGTTCCCCCTTAACTGATGCGTCTTTTTCTTCCATCAAATTATCAAAATGTTCTTTCCCCATAGATTATCATGAATCAAGATTTAAAGCACTTGTTGAACTTTGGAGCAATGGGTGGGGAAAAGAAGGATAATAATAGAGAATTAAAGATAAGGTGGGACATATGAAAGAAAGAAATAATGAGGCACAAATGTCAAACTCATGAATAGAAAATCAGAATATTGGGCTAAAGATCAAGCTTGATATAGGAGAAAGTATATGCATTTCATAGCTCAAAAATTCAGCAACTTAGGATCATATAGCTTATTAGTTCGGTAACTTAGGATCATGACATTAGGACAGCATCATTAGACCATTACGAGTCCTTCTTATATCAAGTAGACTTTTTCTCACAGTGTTCCACAAAGACATGCACTCCTACTCCAATTAACATATTTAAAGGAGGACAACAAGCATAATACTCAACTAATTTCCAGAAATTAATCCCAAAGCCACAAATTGTATTGTAAAATATTCATGCATGAATTTCAACATAATTACCTTGATCACACAATTGTGGTATGCTTAACAAACTGTTTTTCAAACCACTTACCAACATCACATTCTCTATGGAGTGTGTTAGGGATTTGTCGACGTTTCAAATACCAATCATTTATCCCTTTTTTGTTATCGCCAAATGTAACACACCCTCCATGGTAGGCTACTAGTGAGAGGCATTGAGAATTATCACTAATCATATGTCTTGAACAGCCATTGTCGAGATACCATAGGCTGTGTCCTCTCACGTTTGCCTGCACAAAGATCACTTGTTAGTTTTAGGAACCCAGATCTGCTTGGGTCCCTTTGTCTTTCGTTGAGCTTCTAACAAGTCTTTTCTAACCCATATTTGAGTTACATACTTTACATTTTTCGCAACACTCTTTGTCTTGACATTACAATTATCCATAAGATGTCCATTCTTTCCACAGAAGTTGCAAATCAAATATTCAGGTAGATCGACATATTTTCTTTTACGAAAGTCTCTTTCAAAATTTTTGGCACTGTGCCTTACACTGTGCCTCTGGTTTGTATATCCTAAACCAATTCTGTTTTGATTGCTAGTTGTACTAGATAAATAATCGAGAGCTTTTAGACCATACGACCACTTTTCATACATTTTTCGAGCAATAGTCAATTGTGATTCCAAGAATTCAACATAAGTATTTAGATCACTATTTCTTTTTCTCTAAATTTCTAATTCTCTCTTAACTTTATCAAGTTCTTCACTTATCTTAGCATCACTAGGCAGCATTAGTGGAAAAATTCTTGATTTCTGTCTTGAATTCTTTAGTTCAACTAACTCATGATTTAGCGATTCAATTTGCTTTTCAAGACTCGATTTTTCAGCTTCTAACACAGTGTATGGCACTGTGTCATTTACGATTTCGTTAGCAAGAGACTTTTCGTATCTTAGAGCGTTTATCTCAGTATCTTTCTCTTCAATAATTTTTTCAAGTTCATCACTCTTCTTCATCAGTTATTTACAGTCCTTTAATAAATCCTTATATTCCAATTCCAACCCAATCTTTTGCTTAGTTAAATTTTTTACTTCCTTTTTCATGATTGAAAAATCATCATTCATTTCTTGACAATCATCAATGATATTTCCAAGCAAAGTAACAAGTTGGTTTTTTGAAAGAAGATGTATTGAAGGTTTTAGAGAAAGAAGACTTACCTCACTATCTTCAGTTTCATCTTGGGAGTTCGAACTTTTCGCCATTAGACACAAGTGAGAGTCATCTTGCACGTTCATGACTTCTATTCTCTAGGGATGATCCTTTCGAGAATAGCCTGCTCTGATACCACTTGTTGGAACTCAAGGTGACACTCAAGAAGGGGGGGTTGAATTGAGTGGCTAAAACTAATCGATTTTCGCAAAAACACTCTTATGGCACAGTGCTGTGCACTGTGTTATTCACTCGTAAATTCTCCGATTAATGTTTTTGCTCGAACGAAATTGTATCAAACAATAAAACAATGAAATCAAATAATAAGACACGGAATTTAACGTGGTTCAATCTCACCTCTGAGATCTACGTCCACACAAACTACTCTTTTATTATTTGAACCGTAAAATACCAAACCCTTGATACAATTCGATTCCCCCACTACTAACTCTAGTAGTGCTCCCCAACACTTAAACCTAAGTGTTGCTACTCTCTATAATATAAGAATTACAGAAAGAAAGATGCTTCTTATTCAAGCAAATAGAGGACAATTACAAACGTTGTTTAGTTTCCTAATCTGACTAGAACTCTGTGCTATACTCTGTGCATTAGGAAACTGTTTTCAGCTCTTAATATCTCCGATTTTTCTCTCTCGAAAACGCGAGTTATAAACCGAGTTGCAATCCCTTATATATCTTGGTGAACTGAATAAAAATCCTTCTCCAAGATATATTATCTTTTGAACAATTTTTATTCCTAAAATAAAGGGATAAAATTCTTTTCCTATTCAAAAACCAATTTTATCTTTTATAAAAAACTGATTTTTCTTTTCAATTCTTATAAGATAAGAATTCTCCGATATTAACTAGTAATTATCTTTATAGAAAACTTATTATCACAATCAGTTTTTTAGTCTATCTTTGTTTTCCTTGTTAAAACTCCTTTTGTCTTCAAAACTCTTTTATCAATCGGTTTTTCACAATCCTTTTCCAAATCGGTTTTTATTAAAACTTGTTTTCGAAAATCTTTTGTTTTCGAAAATCTTTTTCCTTTTATATAGATATATAAAATTAACATAATTATTTATTTCTTTAACTCTAAGAAAATAATAATTATCCTAATTTTATATTTCTATATTTGGCACATAATATATCATCTAGTTCTAGCATATTACATTTTGCGTATAGTAACTAAACTTGGAATTCAATATAAACTTGAACTTCAATCTTGATTCTTCACTTCTTCACAGTCTTCATTTATTTATTCCTTTCTCAACCATCTGTCACAAACTTTCATACTATAACATATTATATTATTTTTCATCATCAAAACTTAACATGCACATGCACAACAGATGTATAATTATTTCATTGAAGATTCCCCATTTTGTAATACATGGTACACAATTTTCTTTATACTATGATTGACTTCAATAATATTATGCACTATTTAATTTGGCATTTTCGTACCCTAAAACTACGCATTATACTCCAACAAAGTGCAAGTAACGGATTAGTCATGTGGTGATGTGCACATCCATTTTCTCAAACAGCCATTAAACATATCATATGTATTAGCACATTGGAAGTCAAAAAAATCCAAGGAAATCAGCTTTTATCCATCAGAAATCAAATGGGCCGGCGTACTACTTTGCAAAGACAGGCAGAGAGATGAGAGGATGGTGTATTATTGAGTCGGAGTGGGGAACTCTTAACATGCAAGGTGTGAGAGAATGTTGGAGAAGCAAACAAGAAGTCCCAAATTTTGTTTTTTTGAAGGTGGAAGACAGTTGTAGAGGGGACCCAGGTGAAAGACTTACCACTTGTTTAAATTATTATCATATTATTTCTTTCCCTGTATATATAGTACACATCTTAGAGTTAGAATTGAACCCTAGACCTTGCTAGGGAAGATGGGAAAGTTCACCACTTGAGCCAACCCCAATTCCTCGTACGCTCACTAAAATGTATAATGTATTATGAATTAAGAATACTCTATAGTCCATTGTATTAGATCTGTTTCACAATAATGATCTCAATAAAAGAATATATATCGTTTTCTAGTAATAATAAGGTAAAGTTAGTATTAAAAATTGAATATCTTAATAATTTTAATATTTATTTCATCCCATAAAAATATAATATGTTGATTTCTAAAAAGGGGTGCTTCCTCCGTTTTCCTAAGTTTTAGTTAAGTAGCTTTTTTTTACATATGCCTTTAAGGGAAAAATGATGCCAAACAATTTAACTACATGCTCCCTCCCATATTAGGTTTTTCCCATCAAGACATATAACCCAACCTCACCCACCATCGCTTAAGACAAACTTCTTTCGGACTGGACACGTAATAGTTAGTTTTTTCTTCATAAAATGTACGAGCTAATAAAGCTCTTGTAACTATTAGTTTTTTTTCTGTTTGGTTGTATTAGCATTAGGTTGTACTCCACTTTTTAATTACTGCAAATTTTCCCGATGTCAAAAAAAAAATATAATCCCCAACTTTAGATCATTAAAAACAGGCTCAGCTATGTTGCCATGTTGGCTATTTTATAAGCTTGATTCCAATGGGTAATTTATCTGTTGTAGGTGAAGTTGGGTCACATGATTTACTAGTTAAGACACATGACCCAATTTAAAATATCCCAACCCTTTGCTTCTTGTTCATATTCTCTTGACACTTTTTCTTCTCATCATCTCACCCTTCCAGTGAAAACTTCGGCCACTAGTCTTGTTCTTTTTTTCTTTGCTAAAATTTTGTGAGCCTTAAATTTATTCTTCTCTATCAGATTCATAACCGCTATGAACATTTTTTGTGCTTAACTTTTTTTTATTGGATAGCTAATCATAAATGTCCAATATTTGATCACAAATGTTGTAATCCCTCCCCTCTTTTAAGTTGGATATGTTTTTAATTTTACTTCGTTCCTTTAGGTTGGTTACACTTTTTCTGTCACCCATTTTTTATAATTTTTTTGTTAATATACTCCAACATACCCCACTTTATATTGTCTTCTCCTCTCTTTTTTTCATCAGGAAAAGATGTTACTATCTACTTTTCCTTACTTTACCCACACAACACTACATCTCTCCGAACTACTCTACTTTTCCTTACTTTACCCCCACACAAACATTGTCTCTCTGCTTTTGTCATATTCTGCGTGCATATAGTAATTATAACAACTTAAAGGAATGGAGGAAATATATTAAAATCAAACTTTTACATCTCAATATAGCTAATAGATGATGTTCATACCTTTGTTTTCATAGACAATATATGTGGTTCCTATAAAACATGCATAATAGTTATGGATCGGGAATGTCACATTATACTTCTCCCCTTCCGCGGGAAAAGGCTAGACTTACACTTTGTGTATAGAGAATCTCAATATACATAGTGTTGCAAGTTTTTTTTATTGGCTTATATTGTGTGGGGCTAAAATAGTGAGAATATCTTTATTGAATTTCAAACGAAATCTTTTGAAATCAATCGTCTAAGTTTAAATTTCAAATTGCATCTGTGAGTTCAATACAATATTAATTGTAGTCATCTTTCCCCAACAAATAATTATGAGAGTAATTTCAGTTGAAATTTTATTGGAAGGTTTTTCAGTGGCTAAAATTAAATTATAACCTAGTGAATAGAACCTTAAATTACACAAATAAACTAATTTTGTTCTTCCAAAATCGGATCAATTAGTTCATGTTTTTTGGGCGCAAAATTTTGGGTCAGTTAACTAATCCAATGAGGAGGAGAACCAGATCAGTTTTTGTAGATAACCGGATCAGGTAACTGGTCCAAATATATTAGGCCTAACGTTTCCCCAGTCCTCATTTCCCCCGGCCCAAATGTTTCCCTTTTAATGCCCAAACCAATTTCCCAGCCCTCATTTCCACCTTCTCTCTTTCACCCTCTCTCACCCATTCTCCTTTTTGACCTCTCATCTCACCCTCCCTCTTTTCTCCTAGGGTTTCTTCCCTCTCTTACCCATTCTCCTCTCTCATCCCCAGCCGTCTCACCCTTCCTCTTTCCTCTCTCCCCAACACCATCTTCATCATTGTCATCATCTTCGCCAGAGCATGCACCATCTTTAACACCAACCACCACCATCTCCGTCGTCATCATCTTCACTCGTCATCATTAAGGGTGTGCACAGGGTAGGGTCGGACCGGAATTTGGACCGGACCAGACCGAAGATTCCGGTCTGATCCCCGGTCCGCCGAAAATCAGGATTCCGGTCCACCAGTCCGGTCCAAACCCTGAAAATTCCGGTCCGGACCGGTGGACCGAATTTTTGTATTTTTGGGAAAAAAAATAGTTTAAAGGTTAAAAATAATTTCAATGTTATGAAGTTAGAAAGCTAAAAACCTACTCTTTATTAACTTTAAGATTATTGTTGTTAGAATTATTAAATTTTAATGTATCTAATTTATAAATATGTATAAATCTAAATTAAAAAAAGATAGGTTACGGTCCAACAGGTCCAAAACCGGACCAGACCGGACCGAAATTTTCGGTCCAAAAAAAATCCGGATTCCGGTCCAACGGTCCAGCCAGTTCTAGTCCGGTCCGGTTCTGGACCGGTGAACACCCCTAGTCATCATATTCGCCAGAGCACCATCTTTGTTCGTCATCATCTTCGCTCGCATCTTCGCTGACAACAACCACCACCATCTTTACCGTCACTTGTCACCAAATCTATGGTTTGTAATTGCTGATTTTTTTGTGATTTTTCGTTTTTAAATTCCTTTGTAGTTTGTCTTGTAATTTTTCATTTTTAATTTCTTTCTTAATGTATCATTTCTCAGAAATTATGTGTAATTTGTATTTTATCTTGTAATTTATCTTGTAATTTCTTATAATTTTTAATATTTAATTTCTTGCAATTTATCTTGTAGTTTTTAATTTCTTGTAATTTTTTATTTTTTATAGTAATTAATCAATTATTTTCTGTAGTAATTATTTAGTTTGTGAATTTTTTAATTTCTATTTTTGGATCTGCATTATATGTTGGTGGTAATATCTGATTTCTAATTTTTGTGTAAAGAAGTAAATGAATTAAAAAAAGTAAATGGATTCGTGTATTTATACTTTGTGTAACATGTGAGTGAATTTTTGTATAGCATATCTCACTTATGATCTAGTGGGTGGAAGAAAATCGGATCAGTTAAGTACACTAACCAGATAGAGGCGGCAAACGGGACACACGGATCGGGTACAGGTACAGTCATATTCGGGTTAGCTTTGCACATACGCTCGGGTTGGATCAGGTTCATTTTGGTTCGTTTTCGTCTTGAGTCCATGAAATTTCGGTTCAGTTCGGGTTTGATGACTCGGGTCAACAACGGGTTGGGTTGATTTGGTCATGCCAAATCGGGTAAGGTCGACTTTTTTTCCGTAACAAATAAATAAAACACATACTACCCAATATAAAGTAAGTCAAATAAATAGAATAGTTCCAGTTTCTTAAAAAAACCAGTTTAAGTTCTTTTACCTACGTTAATATTTTGGATTAATGGTGTCACACAATCATGTGATATTTAGACTTTGCTCTGAATTAGAAGCTTTCATGTTTCTTGATTTGTGTCTATTTGGTTGTTGAACTTAATTGCCAAGAAAGTTTAAGTTCATTTTTTTAATGTTCGTGAAAAATATTGCATTTATTTTCGGGGTGGGTTCGGATCATAATTTTCGGCTCACTTCGGGTTGGATGGGTTTGGCCCGATTATTTTCAGGTTGGGTATCGGGTATGAGTGAAAGTTTGGTGTGCGGTTTGGATTTAGGCCTTATCCAATCCGATCCAAACAAAATTTGGATTTCAATCCAAATCCAAAGCAATTAGAGTTTGAGTATAAACCAATCCAATCCGAATTTTCAGACACTAGATTAGATCCGATCCGAATTATCTAATTTTTTAAATTATTTTTCCAATGAAATAAATTTGGCGCGAGTATCAAAATAAAGTGTTCGCTAATAGAAGTAATACATACAACCCCAAAAAAATCATTAATAAACTAATAAGAACTAATAATTCTTTTCCCCTCAAAAAAAATTCTTTACAAACTCATAATTCATTACAACTGAAGGTTCAACAACAACAAAACAACATGTTCAAGTACACAACAACAAGTTAGAGTTTTAACTTTTAGAGGAAGAGAAGGGTTGATGGACCATTTGGGCTTTTTCATTTTCTTACAAAAATCAAGTAAGTCCAATCATAAATATAAAAAATAGGGTCTACTTACTATTTGGTTATTTTGGATTTTCGGATCCAATCACCCTCAATCCGATCCGAAAATCCAAATTTTCAAAAACGTAATCTGAATCCAGTCCGAACATAGTTCAAGTCCAATCCGAATTACTAATTCGGTTTGGATTGGATTGGATTGGATTGGTTTCGGTTTCTATCTCGAATAACTTTCACCCCTAGTATCGGATATGAGTCTATTTTGCCACCTCTACTACTTGGTCCATTTTGTTCCACCCACCGGGATCGGTTAAGTGATAATCGATCCGGGTTGTGAACCGAATCGGTTCATTAAATTTATTATATTGCCCGCCCTTAACCGATCCGGCTTATTTCCGAATCGGTTAGGCTTTTAATAATCCCTTTTATATTATTTATATAGTGATTTAAAAAATAAAAGAACAAAAAAAGTTCTAAAAAATTGTTAGCAATTCATCATTAAAGTACTTGATGAATTAAAAAAAGACATTATATTTCCATACTATTTATATTTAATGTGAAAAGTATCACCAATTTAATATTACAACATTAAACTATAATGCCCTGTTCACAAGCTCTTATTTTTGTAGTGTGCATCAAATAAGTTTGTTTTGGATGCTTTTTATTTTGGAAAAATTGACATCACAGGTCCCAACTATGTGCCAACATTTTTTATAGATACCAACTATTGATTATCCTGTGGAGGTCCTAACTATAAGGGGTATTGTTTTAAAATGGACCCTTCAGGTTACTTAACCTGAAGTAGCAGGTTATAACTCACGTGATTTCATAAAAAATTCACGTGACTCCCCTCCTCTCTCCACTTCGTTACCTCTAAGGCTCTACACCTCCCCTTCTTCCTTTACTTCAGTATACCTTAGTCCTTACTCCACCATAACCACCCTTGAGCACACCAATCTCGCTGGAAACAACTAGTTCAAGAAAACACATTTTCTTATTCAAATTCAATTAGAAAGTGAAAGCTTTACTCAAAAGGAAATCATGGAATTGGATAGATGGTGGGTCTTCAAGCAACAAAACATAATTTCAACTATTAGCAAATGAGAAATCAGTTCATACCACTAACACAATTTCTTTTTTTGATAATTGGGGGGATTATATTAATACTCAAAAAGGCCAAAAGGCTACAGGTGGAGGAACTAAGACACAACAAATCATCCAAAAATTACCAAACATCCAATGCCCAATCTGATGAAAGGGAAATAAAATTCAAACAGAAGGAAAAAAAATGAAGCTACTACATCAGGTGGAAAAGGAGGACTAAAGCCACGCAATAAAATTCGAATGACGACGGAGGCCTTGCTTAGCCAGAGAGTCTGCAACTACGTTGGAGCATCTGACTTTGTGGATAATGAGAAGATTCAGAGCAAATTTTCGAGCATGACGAATGAAGTTAAGATAGAAAGCCATATTCCAGATAGAAAGCCTTGATTGAAAATTCATTTACATATTTCATATTTTACTCATCAGCAAATCCTGTATTGAAGATCAACCCAGAAATATACCCAAAATGCAATTACCAATTATTCGAAATTCCACAATAATACCCAAAATTATACTTCACTTAAACGCCACCACTGTCCCAACCCGCAACTCACTTTCGCCTGAAATCGTCAGTATTCTCCACCAGAAACAATCCTAGACCACCACCATCGTCTCCATCATTCCGCCCCTCTTTGTGCGTCTCTTTATGTCTGCAACATCCGCTTGCCCTGATTCCCCTCTGTTCGTCTCTCTCCTCCCACGTTGCTGCCTAACAGCAACACCACCACCACTCAGTACCTAGTGAGCTCTCCATCTCTCTTCTTGTTCATCTTCCCTTTTCACCATTTTTTCCATCTTCCATCTCTCTTCGAGAAACAGAGAGTGGATGCAAGAGAGGAAAGCGAAGTGGGGGAGATGGTTGCGATTGTTGTTGAAGGCAAGTCTGGATGGGCTCGTGTGGACTCAGGCGTCTGTGGTGGTGCCCGCATAGAGAGGGATGGTGAAAGGGAAGAGAAAATAAAGATTTTAAAAATTAAAAAATGAAAATATATCATTTTACCTAGATAGCAGGTTATAACTTATAAGTCATCTGGGTCCATTTAAAAATAATACCCCCTATAGTTAGGATCTCCACAAGATAATCAATAGTTGGTACCTATAAAAAATGTTGGCCCATAGTTAGGACCCATGGTGTCAATTTTTCCTTTTATTTTTTAACGGTCTAGAAAAAAATCGAATATACTAAATTTATATTATATGTAAAATATGGAAAGTATAGGAAAATGGGTGTCTGTTTGTAGAGAACGAAGATAGATGTGCTTTGATGGTTTTTCATTTTTAAAACAAAATATAATTTTTGAGTTATGATTATTGGAAATAATAATTCCAATATAATTAAATGAATACTCTCTCTGATCATTAATGTTAATTTCGTCAATCATCATCCACCTCATAACATGCGTGAATTTTTTTAGTATAATACAAAAAATAAGTTACTCATTTTTCTACTATCAAATTTATTAGTTTTCTAGCAAACATAATTTTATGATATCTATCAATTTGTAGTAAATTATATGTATTTCTTGTACAATAATTTTTCGATTCCCAGTGCTCATTTTACCCCGCCATAATTTTCGTTTCCCATTTCTTACATTTCCTCCCTCCAATAACCAAAAATTTCCCCCCATGCAACATTTCCGGCCCAAATAAGTTAATTTCCCTCTAGAATTTTTTTTTTTTTTGGTAATTAAGAGTAATATTAAGCCCAAAAACACAATACACCTATAAGGTTTGGAGAACATAACTCACCAAACCAGCACTAAGCTGGACAGACCCCAGCAACAATCACAACATCTCAAACCAATTCCTATCCCCTCTCTTCACTTTCCTACTCATAATCTAAGCTATTCTGTGTTTGACTATGTATTTCACCTCCTTTACAGTATGATCTATAGTGCTAATTACATTGTCCCAATATGCACTATTCCTATTCTTCCAAATCATGTAGACAACAGCAGCCATATCAGCCATAACCACCTACCTCCTGAACTTTGTATGCCCATATCTACACCTGAACCATCTGCACATCTGAACAATACCCCTCCCATTCCAATTTATATCCAACCAATGCCTCACAGACCTCATACAAGCAGCGCTGAAAGGACAGCTAAAAAATAAATGCGTCACATTTTCAGGGTGCTGCTGACAGATCAGACATCTGTCACAATCAAGCTTCTGTAATCTGGCTCTGGTCTTCAATCTGTCTTGGACTGCAGGCCAGAGAATAAACCGGTGTTTTGGCATGCTGTAGCGGTTCCACACACAAACATGTCATTGCTTTGTTACAGCAGGAGCAATAATGCTCTGGTAATGCTCCTTTATGCTGAAGTTATTAGTTGCAAGCCACTGATCACTGCTCAAAAGGGTGCTTAGTTTATTTTTTGCCTCACAAATACATTTCCAAGTCCAACTTGCATTTGGAGGAACTACATATGTCCCCCAGTTGGCTCCCTTGATATATACACTGTAATACCCCTCATGATTGCTTTAAAGGGATTTAGCAGGCTACTCATTCCAACAAGATGCATCTTTCTTTTAAAGAGCTCATTTCCTTAGTTACTCCACAGTTAAGCGTGCTTGGCTGGGAGTAGTCCAGGGATGGGTGACCTCCTGGGAAGTTTCTCAGGGTGTGCATGAGTGATGACAAAATGTGCCGGAAGAACTTGTGTTGGTTATTGAGGACAGTTGTTGGCCCTGGATGCGCATTGGTGACGATATACTCGATTCCGTATGGGTCGGGTGTTACAGACACAATTCACCCATTTCACCCAAAGATTATCCTTCTTTTGGGCAATGCTCCATGCTAACTTACTGATTGCTGTAATGTTCCATTTCATGACATCCCTGAAAGCAAGGCCTCCTGAGTTTTTTGTTTTGCAAAGATCATCCCAGGCAATAGCACCTGGTTTACTGTCATTGTAGGTACCAGTTCATAGGAAGCATCTGCAGATGCAATTTACTTCTTTGAGCACACATCTAGGGAGGTTGAAAATCTTCCCCCAATATATATACGTGTATACTCATAAGAACACTGTTAACTAACTGGCTCCTTACAACAAAAGACAAATTTCTCGAACTCCAAGCCTTTATTCTGCCCACCATCTTGCTCAGAAGAAGCTGACAATCTTTTTTCTTCAATTTCAACGTGGAGATTGATACCCCTAGGTATCTAAAAGGCAAAGATCCAACAGCAAACCCACTGACATCTGAAACTCTCTGCATCTCATACGCATTCATACCAGCAAAATAAATCTCTGACTTTTGTTTGTTAACCTCCAACCCTGAGGCATTGGAAAACATCTGAAATTCCTGAAGTAAGGTGTAAATGGATCTGAAATCACCATTACAGAATAAGAGTAGATCTTTTGTAAAGCAGAGGTGAGTGAGTTTCAACTCTTTGCACTGGGAATGGAATTTGAATCCCTCCTGAACATTCACAAAGCTTAGGATTCTATCCAAATAGTCCATCCCTAGAGCAAACAACAGCGGGGACATGTGATCCCCCTGTCTCAGTCCTCTTTGGGCACCAAAAAAACCAGTCAGAGAGCAATTCAACATGAGGGAGAATGTTGGAGTGGTGACACAAGTCATTATCAACTCCACATAGAATCTAGGAAACCCAATACCCTCCAGCATTTGTTTAATGAAGTCCCAGCTTATAGTGTCATAAGCTTTTTTAAGATCCAGTTTCATCATACAACTAAGTCTGGAATTCTTCTTTTTATACATTTTCACAAGATCTTGACATATAAGAACATTGTGCAAAATACTTCTTCCAGCTACAAAGGCACCTTGACTCTTAGAAATGACTTCAGGGAGAATCTTGTTTAGTTTTTCACTCAATAACTTGGTAATACACTTGTAGAGGGTATTACAACAAGCTATGGGTCTGAACTCAGTCACATTTTCAGGTTACTTAACTTTAGGAATTAAAGTTAAGGTTGTGACATTTATAACTTTAAGCAGTTTACCTGTCCTGAAGAAGTCTTGAACAGCCTCAGAAACTTCATCACCTACAATCTCCCAACAATGCTTGTAGAATCTGCTATTGAATCCATCTGCCCCAGGGGCTTTCTCATCTGGTATACTGAAGAGCACCCTCTTAACATCATCTTTAGTGATTTCCTCTGTGAGAATCTGGGTGTGAGTGGGAGTAATCATCTTCCCCTTGCACATAAGTGACTGAAGCACTGCCTGCTTTTGAGGTATACAAGAAAATAAATCCTTGTAGAAATTTAAGAAGGCCTTTTCAACTTGCTCTTGTTGACAGACCCATTCCCCATGTATATCATGAATAACATGTACTCTGTTGTGATATCTTCGAGCCTTCAAAGGTTGATAGAATACCTTTGTATTCTCATCCCCACATCTAAGCCATGTGAGCTTAGATTTCTGATGTAGCAAAGAGTATTGAGTCTTCTTTGCTCTTATCAGATTCTCCTGGGCACTTTTCTCTCTATTTATCAAATCAACATTGCCCATGTTCTAGTGCATTTCTTCTTGGGCTCTAACTAGATCTTGACTAGCCTTAGCAACATTAGCATCAACATCCCCAAATCCCTCCTTGTTTAAGACTTTTAGAGCCTCTTTGACTGTTTTCAGCTTCTGCATCACTCTATACATAGCACACCCCTGAATATTTTGAAACCAAGCCTGCTGCACTATCTCACTAAGAGCCTGATGATGACACCACATGTTCATGAATTTGAAGGGCTTCTTCTGTTAAATATCAGGATAAACCCTCAACACAACTGGAGTATGATCATAGTTTCCTTGAGGTAAGAAGGAAGCCTCAGCCTGCTCAAACACATCAATCCATTCCTGGGTTGCAATGACTCTGTCAATCCTTGAAAAAACCCTCTGGTTGCCATCCTGTTTATTGTTCCATGTGAAATATCTACCATAAGACTTCATATCAATCAAGTTACAATAACTCATACATTCAATCATTGGTCTAACTTCAGCCATTCTGACCATAGAACCAATTCTATCCTCAATGTTGCTAAGAGCATTAAAGTCCCCAAGGAGTGCCCAAGGCTCAGAGGATAGCAATACTCCTAAGACCATTCCATAGCATCATCCTACTGTGAGCATCATTAAAACCATAAACAAAGGTGCACCCAAACTCCACTCCATTCTTTGGCTTAACCATACAATGAATATATTGACTTTCAACATGAATAATATTCACATTAAAAGCTATAGGACACCATCCAACTGGGATTCTATCATTTTCATGACAATTTAGGTTGTGAGTGAAGCACCAACCTGGACAAATGTTTAAGTACACGGAACCAAGATTGTGGGATTTCACCCTGGTTTCTAAGAGACTAAACAACTTAACATTATGAGAGGAGATGAAATTTCTCACCTCATTTTGTTTTGATTTGTTGTTTAGGCCTCTTACGTTCCAAGCAAGGATACTATCCATTGGGGGGTAGAGGGCGCCACCCTCTGTTCCTTTTGCTTGTTTTTCCCACCACTGCCCACCTGGCTAGCTTGATCACTAGCATCAGTCTCATCAGTGCCTTCATTTCTTACTTGAACAACATCATTCATCCCTGAGCCTGTATTCCCACCTCCTCTTGCTTCATCATCATTGGTTTCCCTCACCTTAACAATCTCAACATGATCCTCTTCAGTTTGCTCCCCTAACAGAAGAAAAGTGTTATGAACTGGTATATCAACAGTTGTGGTTACAGGGGCAGCTTTGGGTGTTGCTACCCTAGTAAACCCCTCCTGGTCTGTCTGTGTATCATTCTTCCTAACCTAGACTTTCTTCCCCTTATTCTTCCTGCACATTTCTGTTTCATGCCCAAAACCATGGCACTTAGAACACTGAATGGGTTTCCATTCATATTCAAGCTTTTGTTCTGCAATAACTCCATGTTCATTACAGAATGTAATAGAATCAGGAAGCTTCTGTTGTAACCCCACTTTGATCATAACTCTAGCATAACTAAGTCTGTCTTTGGACTTAGTAGTTGTGTCCATTTTAACCGCCTTCCCTACCTGCCCCACAATCTTATACAAGCTCTTTTCTCCCCAGTATTTAAATGGCAATCCTGGAAGTTTAACCCAGATTGGCACCATTTTAACATTTGATTTGTCAATTTCCATATCAGGGTCCCATAATTTCACTATCAACGGCTTTTTATCAAAGAAGTGGAATCCCTCATTCATCACTTGTAAACTAGATTCCACATTATTAAATCAAACTATGAAAATTCCCTTCCCCATTATTGCAATTTTATCAATTCCCAATTTCCCCCAAATTCTTGTAAAATAACCTTATGTTACCGACAATGGCGGATTTGCTCCTAAAACGTAACAAACAACAGCTGACAACCAGTATTCGACCTCCTCCTGTATATCCTCATAATCTATCGTAACTATGGAAAGAGAAGGTACCTGAGTCTCCCTCAGAGCATTTGTCTGTTCAGCCTCCTCCACCCTCTGTGCCTAGGATAATCTAGGCGCACTTGCCGATTTATCCGCACTTTTAATAACATTCAACCAATCTGAGAGTACCGTCTTCTCAAATGATTGTTGAATTGGATCCTCCGGAGAAATTAGGAGAATCACCATCGTATTCTCTTCAATCTCATTTTCCAGATTCTCACGTTCTTGAACCGGGCTAGGAATTCTAATCGCTTCAACTCCAGTAACTTCATCCATCGTTTTTGTTTTTCTCACCGGAGAAGATGAATGTCCAGCTTTCTTCCCCTTTCCTTTCTGAGCGCTCTTCTTCGCTCCACGCCCTCGAGCCATGGCGTCAGCAATCGCCTTAGCTATCGCCTAAGCATTCGCTGAGAGGGGTAGAGAGGTGGTGGGGTGAGTATTCCTCTAGAATATTTATTAGTATGACAAGGTGGCACAATAGTATTAATGGTGTACTAGGATTCTCTATTGAGTTTATACACAAAGTGTAAGTCTAATGTCTATCACCTTCCCCTTCCACCGAGTAAAATATCTCTTTTAGCACCTACACAATCCTTTTTTTTTTTGGGAAGGACCTACACAATCCTGATAAATCGGTTTACTTATTTTTGGGATATGAACTTTTCAAATGTCTTATTTTCTCAAATTTCCCTTATTAGTTTTGAGCATTGCGAGTTCCAAACTCTTACTTCTTATTTTAGTGAATATTTTGGAGTGAATTGTGTTAAATTTTAGAAGGCAACGCAATGTTTTATAGCACCGTGCTCTCTATACGTCACGACTCACGACAATCCACATGAAATAATCTTGGCCCACATTCATTCATTTATACTATTTACAGTGCTTATTTTTCCTAACAACAAGGTCCAGCAAAATAATGGAATCAAAAGCATTGAGTAGTTTTTTTTCATTTGAAATGCCCACAATTAACAAAGCACAACAATATTAGAAAGAGAGAAGTAATAAATCTGTAATAGTAAGAGGACACAATTGCCTCTAACACATGGATGAATAATGTTTTGGGATACTATCTCAATTCTCAGATAACCCTGACATATAACCCTTTTCCCAAATAACCCCTACATTATCACCCCTATCGCATATAACCCTAAATTTGTAATTTGTCATTAAAAATAATGTAATTACACTTGGTTTGACTTTGAATGGGTTTTACGCAATTTAAGAAGGTGGTTGATAGCTATTCAAAAGGATGTTAATTAGTTTTGATGCACAATTCAAGGGTTTTTATTTTTGACAGCAGGTCATTAATAAAGCGTCATACCACCTTTTTTTCAAATTTAATGCCATCAACCACCTTCTTAAATGGCGGCAAACCCATCCAAAGTCTAACCAAGTTAAACATCGTTTGTAGTTACGTCATTTTTAATGACAAATTGCAAATTTAGGGTTATCTGCGATAGGGGTGACAATGTGGGGGTTATTTGGAAAAAATGGCTATATGTCAGGGTCATATGAGATAATATCCCTAATGTTTTTGGCCTGGTATTCAGCGTTGATGTTGCTAATGTTAGTGATAACTGATAAGGGTGAAGAAGCAAATAAGAGTAAAAATTGCGCTTTTTACGTCATTTTCATCAACATAAACACTATATATACACCAAAGCATATAAAAACACAATGACACCACTTCTAAAGCCAAATTCTCCATATAACTTCTATACTAACAAAAATCAAAATACGTGGATAGCTCATAGCAGCACATAAGATCACAGACACCACATTTAAAAAGGGTGTCACAATCTCATCTAACACCTATCATCTCTCCACACATGGATAGAATGATACCAGCACCTGATATATACTTTCGACCTATCATCTAACACTGGAAGTGCATCCAAAAATTGTAGGAAACACACAATTAAGATTATTGGCCTGCATAACTGGGCCTCTTATCGTTACCTCCATTCCAAAAATAAGGTTGGTCACCCCCTTGTAACCTTGGTCCCTTATGGTTTGCTACATAGTGATCGGGACCTTCTCGTTTTCGGCAACCTGCATTGAACTGTCCTTGGCCTCTATGGATATTTACAGAATCTTTCGGGCCCCAGTTAGACCTATCCCTTGGTTTCTGCCCCCATTGGTTGCTCCTACCATTTGGCATTCTGCTACCCCTATATGAACTGTATGCTTCAGGTTTATTTTTATTACTGGTACTCCAATAACTGGTAAAGGGAACCCTTCCTGTCTCTTGGTTCCAACTGCTTGAACTTGCTCCACGATCTTTCCATCCAGAACTTTCATTTCTCCATGAATTAGCATTAGCACTCCCGTTCTTCAACATGTCAGAACAATTATTTGATTGTAAACCCCAGGATGTATTCCTTTCACCTTGCCAAGTATTATCCTTAATATCTTCATTTCCCTGTATGCAATTGTTTTCCCAAGGGTTAAAATCCGTACTCGGCTTACTTGTATGATTACCAGAATTATCCCACTGGTTCCAACCAATAGCTTTATCAGTGACAGCTCCATTTTCGTGTACGATACAGCTCTCCCAAGGATCATCCTTATTCGACTTGCTTGTGGCATTCACAGAATTATCCCACTGGCCCCGACCTGGTGCTTTATTTTTCTCCGTGCAACTCTGTCCAGGACCATGTTCCCAAGGATCATTGGCATCATCAGGCCATCCACAATTATATTTTGATCTAGTAGCAGCAGGTAAGTAATACTTATCATCTGGATTAAAGAAGGTTCGATCCAACTCCTTCGCTAGATTTGGATCTATATAAGGGTTCCAGTCTATTTCATCAATGTACATATCTGGATTAGGGAGCTGAGTTTCACATGGAAGCCCATTAATCTCATCCCAAAAGCGTTTTTTGGCAGTATGAAATGCCTCTTTTCCAGCCAGATCGTCCCAGTTTAGCACAATATTGTGGCCACTCATGAAATTCTTTGTACTCAGTACCTTCTTCCATGGCATCCGTCCCACTACATAGCAAAACTTTTTCTCCCACATTGGAACATTGTCCTGCCAAACCTCTGATGTACGTTAAAGCAACATTTCAGATCACAGCCGCACTGTAAATAGTCCATGCAATATTTAAAATAATTCAATGTGGAATTTTATACATAGTAGTAATATCACCACAAACACAACAATGGAAACATGCACACACATTCATGCAAAAGGTAATCCAGGTTATAGTAACCTAGTTGACTGTCCTCGAACTCTCTCCCTTTGGGTCTTTGACTCAATCACTCTCAACAAACATATCTAAGCCAACACCAAGAGTCCAAGACCAACACCCATATATAAGCAACAGGAGTCAGGGAAAACATACAATTTAGATGGAAGCACAACAAATATTTCAAGTCTAGCACATTATAACCTTTCAAAATTTATTAGAAATCTGAAGGTCAAAAGTCAAGAATTACGCTTGAAAAATCTTATATTTTTCCAGCAACCTACTACCTTACTCCAACTTGATGTAATACGATTCCCACTTAGTCATGTTCTGAATCATATGAGAACACATAAGGTCAGAACTGAAAAAAATGAATGTTGAACCTTATTGGTATAGAAGCCACTAATTTGTGGTTTTTAACTGCATATTTGGGTCCCTGATCACTGATATACAGCCGGCATCCAGATTGAAAACCCATGATCTTAAAGTTCTATGCCAAACCCTCTCTCTTTTCTTCTAATTGAAGATGATGCGAGTCGATATTCAAGAGTTTCTTTTTCTAGGAGAAGGTTTTTCTTGATGTTGCTTGTGGTCAGATGAAGAAGGAAATACAAGACATGGGAGATCATGGTTTTGCTACATAAGGGTTAAATTGATTAGCAAATCATATGTTAACAAAAGGGGGGAGCAGGTAGGAAGCTAGCTGAAAATTTGGAATTTTGGCTAACAAGCCAAGATTTGCATGAGCTTCTTCACATGTGACTTAACATGACCAAAGTGATATTTGATAAGGTCAAATAAAACTCACGAAAATTTTAGCTAGCTACAAAGTGCATGGCGAACACTGCCCAAGCTCCCCCTCCTTCCCCGCCCCCAGTATTCTCTCCATCCACCATCTACCTATCACAAGAACTCAAACAGTAATTCAATTAAATCAGTGTACAATAACTGATTTTTTCCCCTTTCCAAAATACCCCTATTCGAATTCTGCTGACAACTAAAGAGTTCAGAATGTGGAGTAGCCGGTGCAAGAAAATCATGCAATAAGACGAAGATCTCAAATGAAAACTAATCCAATATGATCAACCAAAGCACAAGCATAGAGAACAGAAGCTGAAGTATATACCAAATGAGCACGATTACTTTCCTTTCGCCAATCTTCCCACAGAGGCCAAATGGGAAATCGCCAAGCGAAAATCAACTTAATTTAACAGCATTGTCTTAAAAAGAACACCTAAATAAGGGTTCATTGTAACACTATATATCAATTTACTTATTCCACATTCACAAAACCAAGATAATAGTTACCGTACTCTCAATTCAGTAATTCACCCAACCTCAAACTAAATACACAAATTCACATCCGATTGCAGCTCATTTGAATCAATTTCAAGAGCAACAAACATCACATAGGGTCATTATTCAATATAATGCCACATTACATCCAATTAGCCTAAATATTTTTACCCAGTAACTAAAATAACCAAATCCAATATTATTTCAGTTAACGCTGCATACCCAGTTCACAAATAGTTGTAAATATCAAGAATAATTCGACAAATATTTGTTCCCACAAAATTTTAAAAAGTTCCCAATAAAATAAATTAAAGAAAAAAAACGAGGAGAGAGAAAAGGATACCAGTTTCAGGGTCAGGGCAAGGCTCATCTCTGGGAGGAGACCATTGATAATCTTGATATTTATAATTCCTTGGCCGCGCATAATTTCTTCGATTCCATTTTCCCATTTTCACCTAAATTTAAAAAAGAATCCCTATTTTCAATTGGAATTAGGTTTTATGAATAAAAATTAGGATTTTGATGAAGAAAAGTAGAAGGGCATAGAAAGAAAGAGTGGGTGGTTTATGGGTTGAGCAAAGCCCAAATCACCACATGTATGCAGTGAAGAGAAGGAAGAAAGATGTAAAGGGAAGATTGAAGGAGCAGTTTGTATGGAAAGTAAAGTACAGAGGAAGATTTGCTTTGAATTGGAAGTAATGCGACATTTGCCGTTTAATTTACTTACCAAATCAGGACGAGGAACTATGGACTCTGATTATGCGGGTCGAGCTCGAGTTTAAAGTTTGTTCAAAGGAAGCTGATTACTTTGAGTTGAACTTGAGTTTAGTATGTTCACTTTAGTTATGTTTTAACAATTTCGATTGAGTCGAGTTTATTTGAGTTGAGTTTTGGTGATTCGTATTCAATTTTGAGTAGTTTATAAGTTGTTTTATCTCATTTACATCTTGAAGGTGGATGATATGTTGATGTTAGAAATTTTGCTTTTGTTAGTAGTTAATAATTGTGTTTTCGAGTTTGTAGCATTTTTAAGTAGGTCAACTCTACTTGCCAACATCCCTGGTGGAACTCGAGTTCGATTTTAAGGTCATCTGAATTGAGTTTTGACCAAGTCGATTTCGAATAACTTGCAAGTTATCTCATCTCGTTGACATCTCTTGTTGGAACTAAGGGGGAAAATGTGATTATTTGGGGCTTTAGGGGAGAGTGTAGGAGAAGCATCTACTTATCTCTTATTAAAGGGGCTTGTTCCTAACTGCTTGGAGTTTCTGCTTGGTGCATTAAACATTCACCGATTTATATTAAATAGAATAATTTTTATTTATTAAAGTAGTATATTGAATTACAAAACTAGTACATACAAACGAGAAAATTATTATTTAAATTTTTGTTGTTGGAGATACTATTGAAAATCAATATGAAATTGTTCATATCCGACATCAATTGCACATATTTTCGAGCTTTTCCCAATTCTTCCCTGGGAGGAACTTAAAATTGTTCATACCATGGCCAAGCTGAGACCATTTTTTTATACACAATAACATGCACCAATTTATATTAAATAGAATAATTTTTATTTATTAAAGTAGTAGTATAATGAATTACAAAACTAGTAAATACAAACGAAAAATTTATTATTAAATTTTTTTTGTTGGAGATACTATTGAAAATCAATATGAAATTATTCATATCCGACATCAACTGCGTAATTTTTCGAGCTTTTCCCAATTTTTCCTTGAGAGGAACATAAAATTGCTCATACCATCGCCAAGCTTAGACCATTTTTTATACACAATAATTAAGTTTTTGTACAATATCTATCGTTTGTTGTGCAAATATTAATAGTTTTTTATACAATATTTGTCATCTACTTTATTATGCAACACTAGTATTTCTGAAAAACAACATAAATTTTTATTTTACTATTTACAAAGATATAATTATTTACTTACATAAATGACATAGGAGGGACATCATTGCTAAGGTTTTTGGCATTTCTGCATTTTCTCCAAGTCTACCTCTTCCATCAATAAAGAAACAAAGAAAACAATCGGTCAAATCAATATATATATATATATATATAAAGGAGGAACTTTTCGGGAGCTTAGGGAGCTCCTTAAGATTTCGAGCTCATAGAGTGCGCCACGTAGGATTGCCACGTTATCAATCAATATATATATATAAAGGAGGAACTTTTCGGGAGCTTAGGGAGCTCCTCAAGATTCCGAGCTCATAGAGCGCGCCACGTAGGATTGTCACGTCATCAATTTATATTTTTATTTTTTTATAAAAATAGAGTTCTAGATGATTTAAATACATATAAAGAGATTTGGATAAGCGAAAATTAGAGTTTGAATTTGAATCAACAACCTAAATTATTATATCATGAAAATTGTGTATAACTTTTGCTACATAATTCGGAATATTATAATTTTTGTATCATTGGAGAGCATTCGAAATATGCTTCGAAATAAGATCCATTTACAATATAGTTGTACAACTTATGAAATATAGAGCGCCATGTAGGATTGTCATGTCATGAATTTTTCTTTTTATTTTTTTCTAAAAATAGAGTTTTACATAGATTTAAATACATATAAGGAGTCTTGGATAAGCAAAAATTAGAGTTTCGTTTTGAATGAACAACCTAAATTATTATATTATGTAAATTGTGTATAACTTTTGCTACCTAATTCAGAATATTATAATTTTTGTACCATTAAATAGTGCTCGAAATATGCTTTGAAATAAGATCCATTTACAATATAGTTATACAATTTATGAAATAGAGAGTGTCACTTAAGATTGTCATGTCATTTAGTTTTTTTTTTTAAAATATTTGAAAAAAATAGAATTCTACATATATTTAAATACATAAAAGAGTTTTGGATAGGGGGAAATTAGAGTTGCGTTTTGAATAAACAACCTAAATTATTATATTATGTAAATTGAATTTAACTTTTGCTACCTAATTTAAAACATTATAATTTTTTTACCATTGGAGAGTGCTTGAAATATGCTTCAAAATAGGATCTATTTACAATATAGTTTTACAACTCATGAAAATATATTAAATTAGATGCATTGTAGGACATTATTTAGTCTTTTTTTTAGATAAATATAATAATGGCTATAAGTATTAAGTATAGTGTATTATATGTGATTATAACATTTGATTATAGGTCCAATTTACAGGATTAAACATATAATATTTCAAAACCTCAACCTTACTCAACCAAACTAAAACAATATAGTATTGCAACAAAATTTATTGACTAAAATCTATAGCGATAAAGTTACATATATATAATTAGAGTTTTGGATTATGTAAAAATTAGAGTTTGATTTAAATAAAACAACTTTTAGAATATTATAAAGAGCTTCACCTAAGCATGCCATGTCATTCTTATCAATTTTTAAGAAAATATTCTTTCTGTCTGCATCTATTAAATTATTACCTCTACTTTCTTAAAGTATCGTTCGCGTATTATTCATGTTAAAAGCGTATTAGCTATTGTTAGTCATACACTTGTTATTGGGATACCATTTAATAATAGACTTAGCTACAATATTCAATTGAATATTAAAAATTAAAAAATTTATATATCAAAATAGCAAATCTAGAAATTATAGTATAATGACAAATACTTTCTCCGTTTTTTTTCTACTTCAACAATTGGTTTGGACATGGTTTTAAGGAAATAAAAAATGGGTAGTTTAACGTAAGATGCATCTTTTTAGTTAACTAGAATATGGGACAAATAAATCCTTATTAAAAGTAAACGCAACTTTATAAGGCGATTCGGGTAATTAATGATGGTTTTATTAACATAAAGTAAAGGTAATATTGTCAACCTGTAGTTTCTTTTTTACCAAAAAGTGGAATGGGCCAAAAGATGAAACTATCTAAAGTGGTAATTGTTGTAATAGAAAAAGAACGGAGGAAGTATGTAAATACAATGATCTTTGAAAAATCCCATTTTACAACAACACAAAATCAACAATAATATTAACAAAAAATATACAATAAAATAAAATAAACAACAAGTTGCAGACGCTTCAAACCTAGTTTTCTTTATTCCAAAAGAAAGTAGTTTCTAACCCTAATCCTCGATTACAATCTTTCATCTTTCTCTACATTCATGAATTCATCCATTCCAGAATTCTATCCAAAAAAAATTGACAAATCACCACTCACAATCTCTGATTTCCAGCTTCAAATGACCTTTTCTGAATGTGAAGAACAGATATGAAGAGTAAGAGAAAAGAAATTTGCAGGTTTCTTTATTACTAATTTTTACTTTCAAATTGTAATATTTAAATTCTGTAAACTTACCCAGCAAATTTTCTAATTTTCCTAGAAATTTGAGAAATTAGAAGTCTGTATTTAAGTTTGTAACTTACTTTAAGTTGTAACAAATTCAAGGAGCAAGAATTCCGAATTTATCTGTTGAATTTTTTTAATATTCTTCACTGCTAAGCTCAAAAAAATTCAGATTTTGTATGTTCAGTTGAAAATAACTGAACCCCCATGAAAACAAACCTCAAATTAAAATGCCACCACAACCTCCACCACCTGCTAA
This sequence comes from Beta corolliflora, assembly GCA_947648045.1. NCBI lineage: Eukaryota > Viridiplantae > Streptophyta > Magnoliopsida > Caryophyllales > Amaranthaceae > Beta > Beta corolliflora. The sequence continues at coordinate 127,592 of CANSZD010001629.1, read as the reverse complement.
ACCCAACAAATTTTACTTCTTTTATGGTAAAAGAAAGCCATCTCAGAACAGACCCACTGTTTCTGGTGGTCTCTTCTCCAATCGCCAAACCCTAAACCCTAAACCCTTCGATTTGTTAAACCCTAAGAACCCCAAATTTCCCCCATTTAAGGATCATTCTCTAAAACCAACAAATTTTAGCCTCCAAAATTGGGACCCAGATTGCCCAAATGCCCCAAAACCCCTTCCTCCTTCTAAAACACCGTCGTCGTCGTCTGAGAATTTCTTCCGAATTGGCCAGAGACTCTCCCCGATTGCCCGGTATATTTGTGATTTGTTCCGGAAGAATCAGAGGTGGGGTCCACAGGTGATTGCTGACCTCTCGAAGCTTCGTCGGGTTAACCCGGATTTGGTTGCTGAGGTCCTTAAGGTGCAGGATGATCCTGTGATTTGCTCCAAGTTCTTCCATTGGGCTGGTAAACAAAAGGGTTATCAGCACAATTTTGTTTCTTATAATGCATTTGCTTATTGTTTGAATAGGTTGAATAAGTTTAGGGCTGCTGATCAAGTACCCGAGCTAATGCATATGCAGGGAAGACCGCCTAGTGAGAAACAGTTTGAGATTTTGATTAGAATGCATGCTGATAATAATAGAGGCCTTAGAGTGTATTATGTGTATGAGAAAATGAAGAAGTTCGGGGTCAAACCTCGAGTTTTTCTGTATAATAGGATTATGGATGCTTTAGTTAAGATGGGTCATTTAGACTTGGCAATGTCGGTTTATGATGATTTTAAGAAGGATGGTCTAGTGGAGGAGACTATAACTTATATGATATTGATCAAGGGATTGTGCAAGGGAGGGAGGACTGAAAAGATGTTTGAGCTTTTGGGCCGAATGAAGAGTTTGTCTAAGCCAGATATTTTTGCATACACGGCTATGATACGGATATTAGTGGCAGAGGGGAATATTGAAGGGTGCTTGAAGATTTGGGATGAAATGGAGAGGGATAAGGTTGTGCCTGATGCAATGGCTTATACGACTTTGATTTCAGCACTGTGTAAAGGGAATCGGGTGAACAAAGCTTATGAATTATTTAAGGGCTTGAAGAATAAGGGAGAATTGATTGATAGAGCTATATATGGTGCACTGGTGGAAGGTTTCGTTGTTGATGGCAAGGTTGGTTCAGCCCTTGACCTTTTAAAGGATATGATGGATTCTGGATATAGGGCGGATTTGTCGATCTTTAATTCCTTGATACATGGTTTATGTAATTTGAAGCAGCTTGACAAGGCTTATAAGCTTTTCCAAGTAACAGTTAACCAGGGCCTCCAACCAGATTTCACAACTGTGAATCCGATGTTGGTGTCTTATGCAGAATCAAGAGAAATGGATGATTTCTGCAATTTGCTTGTGCAGATGCAGAAATTAGGACCATCTGTTATCGATGGTCTTTCTAAATTCTTTTCCTTGATGGTTGAAAGGGAAGAGAGATTGCCTTGCACTTTAGAGGTATTTGAAGATTTGAAAGACAAAGGCTACTGTAGTGTTTCAATATACAATATTCTTCTGGAAGCTCTGTACAAGAGTAAGCAGGCAAAAGAAGCGTTGTCCCTCTTCACGGAAATGAAAGCTTCAAACTTTGCACCTGATTCAACAACTTATAGTCATGCAATTATGTGTCTTGTTGATTTAGAGGACGTCAGAGAGGCATGTCTATGGTATAATAAAATCAAGGAGATGGGTTCTATTCCTTCCATTGCAGCTTATTGCTCTCTAGTAAACGGGCTTGGCAAAATTGGAGAGATTGATGCTGCAATTTCACTAGTACAGGACTGCTTGGCTAACGTTTCAAGCGGGCCTATGGAGTTCAAATACACTCTTAATATTCTTCACGCTTGCAGATCTTACGACGCTGACAAGGTCATTGAAGTGGTTAACGAGATGTCCGAACAAGGATGTGTACCTAATGAAATTATATACTGTGCTGTCATCTCTGGAATGTGCAAGCATGGGACACTGGAGGACGCTAGGAAGGTTTTCTCTAGTATGAAGGAGCAAGGATATTTATCTGAGGCCAATATGATTATGTATGATGACATGCTTATTGAACACATGAAGAAGAAAACAGCAGACCTAGTGCTGTCAGGTTTGAAGTTCTTTGGTCTAGAAAACAAACTGAAATCAAAAGGTTCTACATTGTTGCCAAGTTAAAGAGCAAATAGTGGTGATTTTTTTCCATCAACTATTTAGCAATATTAGTTATTTCTTTCTCACAATATAGTACCCAATAGCATTTACTTTTGGAATGAAGCATTTGCTTTACCATTTTCATTGGTCCGCACTGTACTTGTAGTTAGCTGGAAGATTTTGCATATAATTGCATTTTGATTATATAATAAATAAGAAATGATATCATAGGGAATCGTTTAAATTGAGAACTGTTGGAGACAAGAAAATTTTTCTAACACAATACATACAGTAGTATAATGTTGGAAGACAAAACATACATTGCATTTCTCCTAGAGCACAGAGTACTAAGCATCAGCAATGGTGTGCAAACCTATAATTTCTCTCCTCTTCTTCTTCCTATACCTTATCTTCTCATTCCTCCACCTAACTTTCTAATTCCTAGCCTCCCCAATTTATTTTTACTATCCACATTGCTAGGCTTGCCTAATAATTTCTCTCCTTTTTTTTTTATCATCACAGTTCACAAATGCTTAAAATATTAACCCCACACATGGGCCCATGCCACATGTCATTTTTCCATTTCTTCTTGAGTTGGGGAGGTACGCAACTTTTAGAGCATCTTTAATGGATGGGCAAGCTTCCCACAATGGTGAGCAAGTTCAAGTGGAGGAGAGAGAGTGAAATGGGGAGGGACGTTGCGCAACGATGCTCGTGCTCTGAGGAGCTTGTCCAAAAAGAGGAGAGAGAGTGTTCTGGGAAGGATATTGGCCCCCCAATATGGGTGCTCTAATACTCCTATCTTACACTTGGATGCACGATGCAATTTTGGTTGGTTTCTGCACATGTGCAATAAGCGCAACCTTACTAGGTTCTCAACTAAGAGGGCCGCAATTTTGGGTAAGTACTATATGTGGCAATTAGCTCCTGACTTTTGAGAAATGAATGAATCGAACTAAATTGAACTAAAATAAAGAGAGAAAAGTAGCTGAACTAAACTGAATTAAAGTAAGTTGGACTGAATTGAATTGAATTGAACTGAACTGAACTGAACTGAAACTGTGACTAAAAGAACAGGGCCTCAGGATACTTGGAAAGCTTATGTCGCAGTTCCAATTCTTTACAAGCTCAAATATTTAGCTCAAACTGCCACTTGCCATGCATTAGAGTTTAGGGTTTAGGAAATGCTAACAAATGTAGAAAAGCAAAACTGACAACATCGTTCAAAAAGCATTTATGCAACAAAATTGCTCTTCTTAGATCCTATTCCTTTGTATTGAACTTGGCTAAAGTGAATATATAAAGATTGAACTGGAGTGAAATAAACTCATCGAACATTAATATTTGAGAAGCTAAACCAAACTTAAAGTAAAATTGAACTTATTAGATTTAAATAGAAAAACTAAAAATAAGTCCAAATTAAAAGAGAAGTGCCTTATTATACGCTTCCACTCCGAGGAGAGGGCTTCAATGCTCGGAAGACCACCACGACCTGCGGACCGCTTGCCAAGTTCGAATCCTCATCCCAACAATATGTTGGGGCATTGACCTTGCGGGGGCAATGGGCCCTCAGGCGTATTGTCTTCTGGGCTATTTAGCCTTGTACCCATCTTTTGAACCAAGGCGACGCAGCAGCAAGATCCCAAGTAGGGGTTGGTTTTCGAACCAATTATCTTTCCTAATATAAAAAAGAGTTAGTCTTGCATGGACCTGGTCTACACTAATATTATTGTGGACCAAAATCACTTATTTAACATAGTGACTTTTTTTCCCATATAGTAATCTTTTAAAAATCTTAAGTTACACTATACAGTTACTTTTTATTATAGTGACCGTTTTTTTTTAATATAGTCACTATTTCTTACATTAGTTTATCATGATGAAATTTTCAGTTTGTGACATAGTAACTTTTTTTTCCACATAGTCAAACCTTAGAATCTATATCTACTCATTTTTTATATCTATTTTTTATATAGTGACCCTTTTTTTTCATAAATCACATGAATTAACATTAAGTCCACACTAATTTAGTGTGGACCAGGTCCATATAAGACTTTTACTATAAAAAATACACTTCCACTCCTCATTATTTTTTACAATTTCCTTTTTATATGTGCTACATTATTCTTTATATGTCTAATCTTTGACATGGCGGCCCATTACTAGTTTTTTTTTTTTTTTTTTTTTTTTTACTTATTCAAGAATGAGCCATCGTTATCTATGTTTGGGTCATGTTTGAGAGATTGACTTATTACTCGTGAGGTTCGGCTAAATAGGCATTGATTATCAGAAAATCAATAAACAATCTATATCTATGTTAAAGAACAGTTTTCCATATAACTTACAAAATAATTGCAATGGAACTCCAATTTTGCATCGTTTTTAAAGTAATTATCATGGTATTAGTTTCTATTGCATTTGTATATTGTTCATCTTAGTAAAACTCGCTTTATATGCACGCTATGCGTGCGAAGTCGTTTATGAAGTTAAATTATTGCATACTTACATCTAGCTCTTTCTATATAAGTTTTAAGTTTTTGTATATGCGTGCGTAGTCGTTATTGGAAGTAAATTAGTTGCGTAATTACATCTAGTATTAATAGAGATAGAAAAATTATTTACAAAATTTACCTAAGAAAAAAATATTCATAATCAAATCTCTAGTGTTTCAACTATGGAATTTACCTTCGTAGAACTTGGTTAACCACATGCACTCTTCAGCCCAGTCGACTTGCAGCACATAGCTAACAGTATAAGAATGATCTGGATTGAACTCTTGCATTGGTGGAGGTAAGATCCAAGCGAAAGTTTTGTATCCAAGTTTTGAGAATAATATTTCCATGACTCGTTTGTGTCCATTTGGCTGCAGTAACACAAACAATTGTGCATTTATTTTCAAGGGTGAGATATGGGCTTTGAAATTATGCAACGTATTCAAATGCAATGCGAGCTAGTTTGTAATAGATGTAGAACCTGTTGAAGTATTAATTTTATGTCCGTAGCTGGGCATCCCAAAATGAGTTATGCAAGATCCTGAAGTATTGTGATTTTTAAAGTACCACTTCTATCACATATTGTTAGTCGAACTAACAATCTGTTAATAAAATAAGATAAAAGTTTATCAGGTTAAATAAATGTTGATTGTTTGATGATCGAGATCATATGAGATCGAAAATTATACCTTGGAATGGTTACAACATTTGTAATATCGCAAGACTCGCATGTGGGAACTCCTTGGAAAATGTTAACCATTGAGACAACGATGACATGCTTCATATATGATATTGTCAACATGCTCAAGATGACACGCATTGGCAATAACTCGACAATATTGTACCTGCAAGACAATTGAAAGTTATTTATTCATGTATACGTTTATTTTAGTTTTAAAAAATAAGGAGTAAGGGTCTAATTACTTACTTTTCTCATGACATGGAAGGTAGCTAATCGAATCCGAGGAGCATTTGAAATATCAATGGATGATTGTAAGGAGAAAGGAGTTGAGCGGAAACAGGTAACCCTTTTTTTCGCTAATTTATCGGATTCATACCTATAAATTTAGAAGATAAAATTATTCAATAAAAAATAGTAATTTAAGATACACAATAATATAATTATCTTGTGCATACCATGTAGATAAGGGAGTAGTTAAGTCATCTACTTTGTTAACATAAATCCTGGAGTAAAATCCTGTTGTAAGATATGTGATAAGTGCGTTTCTAACGTACTTTATGAGCTCTTTTTGGTTTGGTTTGATCCTCTTTATACCCTTTTCTTCCCTCTTTCTTCCTCATTTCTCTCTCTCTTTCCTTCACTTGATCATTGTGACATTTCGCTAGATTTTCGGTCAATTTTGACTGGATTTCTAGTACATTTGCTTTCACCGTGTTTTCCCGTGCTTTGATTGCAGGTATGATCTTTTATAAGGTCAAGAGTTGGGAGATACGGTAATAGGCGGGAGTTTCGAGGAGTTTGCACGCGTGAAAATGGAATAAAGGAAGCTTGACTTGAGCTCCATGGTGTGCCCGCATCCTCTTAGCACTGCCCGCACACATTGGTGCACCCGCATTTGAAACCGGTGCGCCCGCACCGCCCACAGATTGGGCATCCTTATTATCAGTCAGTCGGGTGCGCCCGCACCAGCTCATAGGTGCGCCCGCACAAATCAGGTGCACCCGCACCATCTCCATGGTGCGCCCGCACCTTCCTAGCGAAGATTGGCCATCTGAGTCAGTGGCCTTGGTGCGCCCGCACCACCTGTTTCCGCGAGAAAATTGTATTTCTCTTAGGCATTAAAAACAAGAGTTTTAGTTTTTTGAAACTTATGCTTTATTTTCTAGTTTTTAGGAGAATATTATTAGGGTTCATACTAGAGAGATAAACACTTGAGTTTTATTGGGATTTGATATTTATTAATTATACTTCGAGATTCCGATAACATTCAAGGTACTTTTCATTGAATTTAATTTGAAGTTTCAGTTTTTATTGCATTCTTTTCGTGTTTGTTCTTGTTCTTAGTTATTTTTAGATCTTCATTCTCATAATCTCATAATTGTTATTTCTATTAGTTTAATTATCTCTTAATCATGTTTAGCCTTAGATTGGTTATAGATTTTGTGTTTAATTGCCTAGAATCCATGATTAGTGAGTAGTTTCTTATCTAGGGTTAGGGTGAAAGTATGAATTAGGATTTTAAATATTTTGTTGATGTGATTGTGATGTTTTAACGAAATTCATGCATTGATCTTGGTGTTTTGAGGCCTTAGGATAGATATTGATCACATTTATGCTTGGGTATTTTGAATTCAATGTTCTTAATCAAATTTTGAACTCTTTTATCATTCCCAAGAATCAACTTAATTTCTAGGCCAAGATATTGGGTAGAAATTAAGGGGATCCTTTATTAGGGGTTTTCCGAATTTATTGGATCTCTTAATCAATTGACTAAAGACCATTCGAGAGAGGATTTAGTCGATTGATTAAGCGATCATTCTCGAGGACCATTCGAGAGAGGACTCGAGTATTTTAGAGGAAAACTAAACCTTGCATAATCTTCTCCGTTACTTCACAATCGCATTAACATTCATTGTTCTTTTCTATTCATATTAGTAACCTCAACTCTAGTGTCTTCCTATCTGATTAATTAATTCGAGTTATTTGCTAGTTCTTGCTATTAGCTAGATATAGTTGTTACCAAATCTTTTCAAACCCCCAAATACCCTTCAATTAGGCGCCTAGACTTGCTAGACTTTAATTAATCCCAATTTCCTCGTGGATCGACCCTTGACTTGCCTTTACTACGTTCTTAGTAATTGCTCGTTAGGTGTTATAAATATTGTTTGAGAAGCGATTTTTGGTGCCTTAACGACACACTAAAAACCTCTTATCAAAATGGCGCCGTTGCCGGGGAAACTGTGCTATTAATTGAAGTTTATTTTAGTTTAGCTTTGCTTAGTTGATTTTTCTTTTCTTTTTGACTGTGGTTGTTATTTGCTAATCCTCTACTTAGCTTTGTTGTTGTTACATGAGAAGAAGAGCTCACGGTTCACCCACCTTTCCTCTAGATCCAGAAATTGACCGTACATTGCGAAAGCTTCGGAAAAATTTGGAAGATTTGTCTTTGGGTTCCGAACCATCTTCACCAGCCTCAAGTGCAACAAGTGAAGTTCAGCTAGAAATGGGTGAAGCAAATCCACAACTCTTTAGGGATTTCGGAAATTCGGGTTCCTATGTTCTTCAAGGTGGTATTCGACTCCCCACCACTACTACAAATTTCAGTATTCACCCTCAGTTCACTCGGATGGTGAAGGCAGAACAATTCTGTGGAGGGTCGGATGAAGATCCTCTGGACCATCTTGACAGGTTTCTTGAGATCTGTGCCATGATAACCACAAATGACGTCTCTCCAGACTACATCAAGATGCATTTGTTCCGGTCTTCTCTTACCGGCAAAGCAAAATCATGGCTCAAGAGTTTACCTGCTAACTCCCTCACTACATGGGAGGAAGTCACAATGGCTTTTCTGAAGAAGTACTTCCCGGAGTGGAAGACGGCAGACATAAGGAGGAAAATCTCCTCATTTGAGCAAGAGAACGATGAGACACTTGCGGAAGCTTGGGAGCGGTTCAAGGAGATGAGCCGTTCATGCCCACACCATGAGTTCACCAAGAATCTACTCATGCGATTCTTCTATGATGGCCTTGATCCTATATCACGTGCCAACCTTGATGCTGGAGCGGGAGGTTAACTTTCTAAGATCCCGCAAGATCAACTTGAGTCCACCATTGAAGAAGTAATTAAGATGGGGTGGACGTCGAAGAGGTGCTCAACCTAAGAAGAGTGGAAAGTTTGAATTAGATCCCATGGATCAAATTCAAGCTAAGATTGATCAACTTGACAAGAAGCTCTCCAAGATCAACCTCGCATCATCTACTCCATCACAGGTAAATTCTTTTTCTTGTGATATTTGTGGAGGTACTAATCATGATACATCTTATTGTGGAGGTACAAATTCGGAGCATGTGGCGGCAATCAACTCTAGAGGAGATGGTTACCAAGGAAACCAAGGGTATAGAAGCAATCAACAAGGAGGTTGGAAACAACCCCAACAAAACTACAATCAAGGCTTCGACCAACCTCAACAAGGATGGAATCAACCTCAACAAGGGTACAACCAAGGTCAACATCAAGGGTATGTGCAAGGGTATAACCCAAACTATAACCAAGGTGGTTCATCCTCACAAGGGTCTCATGTCTACCAAGCTCCACATCAAAGAGCCAATACCCAAAACCTCCGTTCCCCAAACAAAATCCCGAACTCACTCCATCTCCCGAGCCAACCTCTCTCCAAATTCTCCAACAACTTCAATCCATGAGCCAAATCCTCCAAAACCATGAGCAAAGGTTTCAAGAGCTACAAGCCCATAATAAAATGCTTGAAACCCAGATTGCCCAAGTAGCCGAGAAAAATCCTTCTACTCCCACAAATCAACTTCCGGGCCAACCTATTCCTAACCCCAACCTCCATCAAGCCAAAGCCATCCATTTGAGGTCGGGAACTAGTTATGAGGGTCCCAAGATTCCTAATGAGGAGGTAGAGAAGGAAGAAAAATTTGAAGTTGTTGAGAAAGATGAAGTTGAGGAGGGTGAGAAAGGGGAGAATGTGGAAAAAGAAGAGCCAGAAGTCCAAGTTGGTGATAAAGCTTCATTGCCATCATCTTCACCACCTAAGACTTATGTGCCACCGATTCCATACCCTCACAGGTTGGTGGAGAGAAAATTGAGTGATAAGTTCTCCAAGTTCCTCAATGTAATAAAAGGCCTTCAAATCAACATTCCTTTCCTTGAGGCAATGTCTCAAATGTCGGCTTATGCTAAGTTTTTGAAGGAAATCCTCTCCAACAAAAGGAAACTAGAAGATGAGCTCATCACCTTGCCATACCAAGTAAGTGCTCTAGTGCAATGTGCCATGCCCAAGAAGCAAAGTGACCCCGGAAGCTTCACCTTGCCGGTAAAGATAGGTGACTTGGAGCCTAAAGGAGCGTTGGCCGATTTAGGAGCAAGTGTGAGTTTGATGCCTCTATCCATAACTAAGCACCTAAATCTTCCTCTTCATCCTACGCGAAAGACTATTCAATTGGCGGATCGAACTGTGAGAGTGCCACATGGTGAGTTGGAGGATGTGCCAATACAAGTTGGGCATGTGTTTGTGCCATGCGATTTTGTAGTAATGGATATGGAGGAAGATCCGGAGATTCCTCTCATTCTTGGAAGGGAAGCTCTTAAGACATTGGGTGCCGTGATAAACTGCAAAAATGATACAATCACGGTCGAGGTATTCAATGAGAGGGTTGTGTTCGAGTTCTCAAAGACTTTTAAGAAACCCATGATAGAGAAAGTTTGTCGGGTCAATCTAGTAGAGGGTGAGAGGGAAGATTTTGAGAAAGTGGTCTACACCGGGGACAAGTTCTATGCTTCTATTACTGATGCCTCGAGCTTGGACATGGAAGAGGTGAATGAACACTACAAGAAAGGTCGTATTTAACGACGGCTAAAAGCCGTCGGCAATTTAAGAAAAACCGTCGGTAAAACATCACCGACCGCTAAACCGTCGTTAAATGGCAGTCGGTGCACAGGTGGTCGCTGAATTTGGAATCAACGACCGTTAAGCCGTCGGTAAATAATTTAACGACGGTTTACTTGTAATCAGCGACCGTTTCCAAAAACCGACGTTGGCACCAAACCAACGACTGTTTTAAACAGCCGTTAAATCAACGACGGTTTGTAACCGTCGTTGATGTACCGACCGTTAAAAACCGTCGGTAATTCACCAACGGTTATAAACAGTCGTTGTATGGGCCACATCAACGTCTGTTATAAACCGTCGCTATTATGTAAAAGCAGTCGTTGAAGTGGAAGTCCTTGGGTGCATAGTATACCTTACAACGACTGCCTAGCCGTCGTTGATTTAATGTTTAGCCGTCGTTGTTTTTTTGAAATAATATTATTTAGAATATTTTTGTTGTTACCAATAATTAAACACCAGTACCAAAGATTGCATGCTTGTGGACCACACTAAAGTCGTTCCTCCATCGCATTCAATTACAAAAATATGCAATTTTGATATATATTACAATTTGCATTCATACTTGTAATTTGCATTGATACTTGTATAATTACATGAAATAGATTACAATTATGTACACAAAATAGATCCCGATGTCGGGAAATAAAGTAGAAGTTTGTGTTTACAAAAAATATATATCGACAAAGCTGGAAACTAATAAGCTAGATGCCGATAAATATAGACACTAAATGCATAAAAGTTAGTTACCTAGTTGCCGAAACCAAAAACACTACACATCGAGGGTGTCCGTGGTAGCACTACCGCCACCACCAAACCCCGGGTCATCGTCCGGTGCGCGATGTGGAGTGGGGCTCGGGTTGCAACCCTGAGGACATGTGGCCGAAACTAGACATGTTCCTCATCATTTCCTCAACAATGGCCCGACTTGACGCTTCCACCCGTCTTGCGACCATTGCCTCCACCTCTTCCATCCGCGCCAGCGACACTTGCCTCCACCTGCGCCTCAATCTGAGATAAAATGGACGGCTCATATGGTTGTGAAGAGCCGCCATCTCCTCGCCCTGATGAAGAGTTGTAGTACAAATGATCTCCCTGACCCAACCCCTGAACTTTTCCTCGGTTCCTCCCCCCAAACCTGTCTCCCAATACAACAAATCGGGGTTGGTGTGACCCCCGAGTGGTACAATGATCCAGCTTCTTCTTGTACGTCTCCTGCATTTGGTTAAATATACTCATATTCAAGTAAAATAAAGTGGGTAAAATGGCCTATATTAGCCTACATTTGGTTCTAACTTTCCTACTTTGTGTATTTTCAATCAAAACAACTTATAAATACATTAAACTAACTACATATATGATGTTTGAGGTGGTTATAACTTAAACTAGCATCAAAGTACTCGTATTCAAACATTTCCAAGTAAAAAGGCCTAAAATGGCCTATATTAGCCTACATTTGGTTCTAACTTTCCTACTTTGTGTATTTTCAATCAAAACAACTTATAAATACATTAAACTAACTACATATATGATGTTTGAGGTGATTATAACTTAAACTAGCATCAAACTACTCGTATTCATTCAATTTCCTACTTAACCTAAAATGACCTATATTTGATTCTAACTTAAACTACCATCAAACTTTTCAATCATATTTGCCTGTAAATATATGTTTACAAGTATGTATCGAGATTTGCTTTGATTTCTTGTTTCTTTGGAATTTCTCCTTTTCCAGAACAGTCTTGAAATGAGTCTTCAAGAACAACTCGGGAGCAAGAGGGAGTACTCCTCCTCTACTCTTTGCCTGTAGACATTGTTGAATTAACAAAGGCTTTATGGAACATATTCATGTAAATTACACTAAGTAGTAGATATGAAACATATTTACCATCTTCCTAGCATGTTGTGCCGCCGAAATAGAACCCTGAAAGTGTGACGGCTCAATTGGATTAGACAGGGAGCCACCTCTTCGGTTCTTCTTCGCCTTTTCAGATTTTTCCCGAAATGTTGGGTCTTCACTTCTCTTCTTCATGTCTTCGTATATCGTCTCCCCAACCATTTTGGCCTTTCTTTGGCTTTCTTAACCACCCAAGATCGCAAGTCTCGCAGGACGAGATGAAGCTTTTTCTTGTAATCCTTCTTCACTAGGCCTTCTAACTCGGGAGGCCATTCGTAAATACCCTTTAGTCAAACATTAAACAAAGATATTAATAAAGTAATATAATCAATTTCATTTTTCATAATTCGATTCATACATACCGTGAAAATGTTCCACCAATGCGTCTTTGTTGCATCATCGACCTCACCGTAATTGAACCATGGTTGTCGAAAATGGCCCTGGAAAATGTCGGTGATGGACCCACTAACCTTGTTATCATCAAATCCGAGATTGAAAACCAAACAAACACGTGAATTGTGAATATCATTGCATACAAATATCATGAAATGAAGGCTTACGAACTTACCACAATCCGATAAGGCTTAAAACCTTTCTTGGTGCACGGTTCAAACCTTCACCTTCCTCCGTATGAGTCATCGGAGTCTCCGTGCACGTGGTCACCAATGTCACGTGCCCGTGAATCATCTCCCCGTGTCTCGACATAGGGTTACGCTTCCTTGTACATCCGGTGTGAAAAAGCTCCTCGGAGTCAAAGTCCCACGACCTTGGCTTCCACCTAAGCCACCTCGACCTCCGCGGCCCTTAGGATTAGACATGATTACCTAAAATGCAAGAAAGTAGAAACGCGCAAGATTAAAAAAAAAAACACAATAAAATGTAAGATATTAGAAACAACGAACCCTCACCGACCCCCTGTCCTCCCCCTCACTAACCCCCCGCGGCCTCCGCACTCCCCGCCCCCACCGACCCCTACCGACCTGTACTCCCCATGCCCTCCCCCCGCCCTTCCCCCACTCACCGCCGGCTCGCACTCCCCCCTCCCCTCCCCCGCCCCCCCTCACTCCCCGCCGGCTCGCAGGCCCTCCCCGCCCTCCCCCCTTGCCCTCCCCCCGCCGCGGCCGTAGCCCCCCGCCCTCCCCCCGCCCTCCCCCTCACAGCCGCGGCCCCCCCGCCCTTCCCCCCTCACTCCCCGCTGCCCTGCCCCCCCCGCCCCCTCCCCCGCCTCCCCCTCACAGCCCTGCAGCCCCCCTGCCCTCCCCCTCACTCCCCCTGGCGGCTGCCGAGCCCTCCCCCCCCTCCCCCCGCCTCCCCCTGGCGGCTGCGGCCCCCCGCCCTCCCCTGCCCCCCCCACGCCGCAGCCGCCCCGCCCTTCCCCTCACTCCCCCGCCGGCTGCGGCCCCCCGCCCTCCCCCGCCCTCCCCCCTCCACGGCTGCGGCCCCCCGCCCTCCCCCTCACTCCCCCTGGCGGCTGCAGCCCTCCCGCCCATCCCCCTGCCCTCCCCCGCCGGCTCGCAGCCCCCCGCCCTCCCCACAAGCCGCGGCCCCCAGCCCTTCCCCCTCAGCTCCCCCTGTTGGCTGCGCGCCCCCGCCTCCCCCCGCCCTCCCCCCTCACACCTGCTGGCCCCGCCCTCCCCCTCACTCCCCCTGCGGCTGCAAGTCCCCCTCAACCTTTAATAAACGAACCACTATAAAAACTATTGTGATAATTATATAGTAACTTAAACTTATACAATTAAAGTAACTTAATCTTCAAAGTAATATAAACTAAAAAATTATATAGTTTTTAACATTCTCTAAACAAACGTTTTTTTAATACATTATATTTCATGATGAAAAACTTACACAAAAATTAAAATATAGAATTTACATGAACGAAAACAATATAAATTGAAGACAAAATATGGTAAAAAATTGCTACTAACCTTACAATTAAGCCAAAGAGAAACACCAAAGTGCTACGTAATCCTACATCATGTAGAAAATCAATTATTCAACGGCACCTTTAAGCGTCAATTTCTACTAAACGAGCAACTCCAATAATAAGTAACTACGAATTTAAGTTCACAAGCACCCCTTTTGACTAAAATAAGATTCCAAAAAAAAAAAAAAATTAAATCATGGATTTGACAAGCATGGTTATAAACGCTGAACAAACTTAATTCCAAATTCTCAACATGTTCACCCAGAAAGTACAATGCATATGATAAAAAACGTAAACGTTTACATTTGCATTACCAAATAACAAACAAATGGATGTAAACCATTATCCATAGAGAACACACATAGATGCATCATCTCTAAAATAAAAAATAATAGCCTAAGTTCAAGCTTGTTTTCATCAGATGAACAACACCCATATCTTCTTTCTTCATTATTCATCATCCTTTGTTTTTTCTTTGATATTAAGTCCAACAATTTTGGGTTACTTTCACCCATTCGTTTTTTCCACCAAATGTTAGAAAACAAAAATACCCACATGCTCTTTCTTGTTACTGATTTCACTCACCAAATCACTAAAATCTGACTATGAAATTATATGAAAAAATAATAAGTAGTATGAACTTTGATTAAAGAAATGATTTAATATAAGATCAAACACTTAAATGAAGAAATATACATAAAATAAAGCAAGACTAACAAAATGTGAGTAAAAAACTGACAAAAACAAGATTCCAATTTTTAGGAGAAATAACAAGAATTAGCAAAAACCAAATTTTCTGGGTTTAGTTTCATGAGTACACAAATTATTAAAAAAAAAAAAAAAGATATTGGCACTGCTTACCACCGGCGAAATGTAGGTCCGGCAAGAGTCGATGCAACCCGTCGCCCAAGGTCGTCGCTTTGAAGTTCACTTCTCTCACGAGGAAAAAACCCAATTGTTAGGGTTTGGTTCATGAGTACAAAAATTTTAAAAAAAAGGAGAAAGTAAAGCTTACCGCCCGGCGAAGTGAGGTGGAGGTGGGTTTCGTCATTGCCGTTAGTTTGGAGGAAGGAGGAAAGGCAGGTGGAGGTGGTTTCGTCGCTGCTGTGCTCGCCCAAAGTACTTCCCTCCTTTTTTTTTGTTGAAAATAAAACCCGATGAAACACCAGATTCAATTAAAAACCCCCCCTTCAGAAATCAACGACCGTTTCTAATCGTCGCCCAAGCTAAAAAAAATTCTGCTTTAATTCCACAAAATCAACGACCGCTGTTAGCCGTCGTTAGTTATCAACGACAGCTAAACCGTCGTTAAATGATATAAAAGCAGACGGTAATCAACGACGGCTTAAAGCCGTCGCTTACTATGGATTTACCGACGGTTTTCCTAGCCGTCGCTGATAGGCCGTCGTTATTTTGTGATTTTCTTGTAGTGGAATTCTCCATGCTTCCTGATAGCACTACCGTTGAGGAGGCACATGAAGAAGCATTTGAGTTTCTTACTACATCCACTGATAAAGAGGAGAGTTCTAAGCCTCCTCCCAAGGTACAGTTCAAACCCCTTACCTCCTCCCCTACTTTTTCTTTGCTTGTCAACTCCGAGGACGAAGTTTGGATTAAGCTTGGGGGAGTTAGCACGTGTTCGCTCTATCTCAAAATTTTCTTCCTCCTCTTTGTAATTAGGTTTATATTAGTATATTTGCATGTTAATTAGGTTCATATTAGTGTATTTACATGTTAGGTTTGTAAATAAATAAATAAAAAAGCACTATCAAAAAGATTTTCTTTTTCTTTTCTTACTTTCTTTTTATGCATTTAGATTAGTTTGGTTGCAAGCATGATTTGTGGCTAAGAGTGTTCATAACTTGATTGGAAGACCTTCCCTATATTCGACTTGATGGTTTTGGAAGCTTTGGTGTGACTTTAGGTGATCTTTGATAACGATAACTTTTGGTAGAGTCTTTTTGAAACTAGGCGAGTTGGTTGATTGGATTGCCTTGTCCCTTGTGCGGTGAACCCTGAAGGAGGGCCAAGAACCTCGTAAGACTCTTTTACAACCCTCACCATTGATCGCCTAACTTGTGACTTGCATTTTAGCTCCCCAAGATTGCATAAGACCGAGCCTATAGAAGAATGATTTAGGGCATTTCTTTTTGCTAGAAATAGGAGCTCAAAAGCCAAAAAACTTTTATACCGGCAGAATTATCCGCTTATCAACCCATCTGAGCCTTTCTATCCTATTTTTGCTTAACCCTCATAATAAGTCATGGCCAAACTTTCCCTAAAGTGGAGTACATGTCTAGTTTGTGTTGAGTTGAGTTGTTTTGATACTAAGTCTTTGGTTGAAAGTGGATTAATGTGCGTGTATAATTGCAAAAGTTCAGGAAAATTTTGAGAAAGGAAAGACAAAGGAAATAAAAGAAAGAAAGAATGCTCTTAGTGCTTCATTTGGATTTCTATTGAAAAGAAATAAAGAGCAAATTGTCGAGAAAAAAAAAATGTGTGATCAAAAAGTGAAAATCAATGTTTTAAAAAGCAAAATCAAAGTGATAATAAAAGATGTGTGAGATATCGATTTGAGTTAGTGTTTGGACTAGCTTGGGGGAGTTTTTACCCCCTATTGTGTACTCCACTTTACCCTTTTCGCACCACATTCCAAAATTGTTATCCACACCCTTTAACCTAGCCCCGTTACAACCTAAACAAAGTCCCTTTTGACTTCTAGATTGGACTTGGTCAATTAGTAGTGGCGGGTGAGATTTTGTGCAAGTCATAATGAGGGTCATCAAAATGTGGTAGAGGCGAGCTATTATGGTTGAGCATCCCTAGGGGGGAGTCAAACTCGGGACTTGGAAGTGGAGAAGAGTGAGTAATCACTTTTAGAAAGTCTATTTTCAAGGGGACTCGGTTGATCGGTGGATTAGATCCTTTAAGTCACTCTTGTGCTTCCTAATCATCTTCCCTCTTGTGTTTGGTTGGTCTCCTAAATCTTGTTATGAACTCATTTAGCTTGCATGTCATATTTGTAGCTTTGCTTTTAGAACTTTTAGATTAGTTTGTTGCATGATTTTTCTTTTTCCTCTTTTTCACACCTCTCTTCTTTCTTTCTCATTCTTGGTTTACTTAAGGACAAGCAAAATGCTAAGCTTGGGGGAGTTTGATAAGTGCGTTTCTAACGTACTTTATGAGCTCTTTTTGGTTTGGTTTGATCCTCTTTATACCCTTTTCTTCCCTCTTTCTTCCTCATTTTTCTCTCTCTTTCCTTCACTTGATCATTGTTGATCATTGTAACATTTCGCTAGATTTTCGGTCAATTTTGACTGGATTTCTGGTACATTTGCTTTCACCGTATTTTCCCGTGCTTTGATTGCAGGTATGATCTTTTATAAGGTCAAGAGTTGGGAGATACGGTAATAGACGGGAGTTTCGAGGAGTTTGCACGCGCGAAAATGGAATAAAGGAAGCTTGACTTGAGCTCCATGGTGTGCCCGCACCCTCTTAGCACTGCCCGCACACATTGGTGCGCCCGCATTTGAAACCGGTGCGCCCGCACCGCCTGACGATTGGGCATCCTTATTATCGATCGGTCGGGTGCGCCACACCAGCTCATAGGTGCGCCCGCACCAATCAGGTGCACCCGCACCATCTCCATGGTGCGCCCGCACCTTCCCAGCGAAGATTGGCCATCTGAGTCAGTGGCCTTGGTGCGCCCGCACCACCTGTTTCCGCGAGAAAATTGTATTTCTCTTGGGCATTAAAAACAAGAGTTTTAGTTTTTTGAAACTTATGCTTTATTTTCTAGTTTTTAGGAGAATATTATTAGGGTTCATACTAGAGAGATAAACACTTGAGTTTTATTGGGATTTGATATTTATTAATCATACTTCGAGATTCCGATAACATTCAAGGTACTTTTCATTGAATTTAATTTGAAGTTTCAGTTTTTATTGCATTCTTTTCGTGTTTGTTCTTGTTCTTAGTTATTTTTAGATCTTCATTCTCATAATCTCATAATTGTTATTTCTATTAGTTTAATTATCTCTTAATCATGTTTAGCCTTAGATTGGTCATAGATTTTGTGTTTAATTGCCTACAATCCATGATTAGTGAGTAGTTTCTTATCTAGGATTAGGGTGAAAGTATGAATTAGGATTTTAAATGTTTTGTTGATGTGATTGTGATGTTTTAAAGAAATTCATGCATTGATCTTGGTGTTTTGAGGCCTTAGGATAGATATTGATCACATTTATGCTTGGGTATTTTGAATTCAATGTTCTTAATCGAATTTTGAACTCTTTTATCATTCCCAAGAATCAACTTAATTTCTAGGCCAAGATATTGGGTAGAAATTAAGGGGATCCTTTATTAGAGGTTTTCCGAATTTATTGGATCTCTTAATCAATTGACTAAAGACCATTCGAGAGAGGATTTAGTCGATTGATTAAGCGATCATTCTCGAGGACCATTTGAGAGAGGACTCGAGTATTTTAGAGGAAAACTAAACCTTGCATAATCTTCTCCGTTACTTCACAATCGCATTAACATTCATTGTCCTTTTCTATTCATATTAGTAACCTCAACTCTAGTGTCTTCCTATCTGATTAATTAATTCGAGTTATTTGCTAGTTCTTGCTATTAGCTAGATATAGTTGTTACCAAATCTTTTCAAACCCCCAAATACCCTTCAATTAGGCAGTCTAGACTTGCTAGACTTTAATTAATCCCAATTTCCCTGTGGATCGACTCTTGACTTGCCTTTACTACGTTCTTAGTAATTGCTCGTTAGGTGTTATAAATATTGTTTGAGAAGCGATTTTTGGTGCCTTAACGACACACTAAAAACCTCTTATCAAAATGGCGCCGTTGCCGGGGAAACTGTGCTATTAATTGAAGTTTATTTTAGTTTAGCTTTGCTTAGTTGATTTTTCTTTTCTTTTTGACTGTGGTTGTTATTTGCTAATCCTCTACTTAGCTTTGTTGTTGTTACATGAGAAGAAGAGCTCACGGTTCACCCACCTTTCCTCTAGATCCAGAAATTGACCGTATATTGCGAAAGCTTCGGAAAAATTTGGAAGATTTGTCTTTGGGTTCCGAACCATCTTCACCAGCCTCAAGTGCAACAAGTGAAGTTCAGTTAGAAATGGGTGAAGCAAATCCACAACTCTTTAGGGATTTCGGAAATCCGGGTTCCTATGTTCTTCAAGGTGGTATTCGACTCCCCACCACTACTACAAATTTCAGTATTCACCCTCAGTTCACTCGGATGGTGAAGGCAGAACAATTCTGTGGAGGGTCGGATGAAGATCCTCTGGACCATCTTGACAGGTTTCTTGAGATCTGTGCCATGATAACCACAAATGACGTCTCTCCAGACTACATCAAGATGCATTTGTTCCGGTCTTCTCTTACCGGCAAAGCAAAATCATGGCTCAAGAGTGTGGGAATTGCAATGTCATCATGCTCTTCTTGTATCACAATTGTTTCTGATGCTATTGTCATTTGTTTCCAGTTTGGGACGATTTTATTATTCTCATCGACGTGTACTACTTGTACCCCACGGAGTACATAAATAAATCCCTCGTGAAACCTTCCTATGAAGTTTTCAACATGGGGCGAGAATATAGTGCATTGTATGCACTCACCCTATCATTTAAAACAAAATGAAAGTTGCTAAGACTGTCTTGTACCATTGTGAAATAAATTAACACTACATTAATCTAAATTTTCTTTTACCTCGACATCAACGAAAAGCATTTTCCATATCTGCTTAGTTGTTCCGCAGTGATTGTAATTGAATACGTCGTAGTCACAAACCAACCGAGCCCTGACATTATATCGTCGTACCCCGCAAGGATATAAATGCATTAAGGGTGGATAATGGAACTCCATCCTGAAGAATATGTTCGACATAGAAATATAGTTACATATAATAATTTAAAAATGAGTAACATGATATATGTACATCTACATCACATTACAATATGTTAGGTATCAAAATAAGATCATAATTGTAATGATGCAATTCATTGAAGACTATATGAGCATGAGATTATTATGAAGTAACTCATAATAGTAAAGTACATAAATTATGTAGAATCATGACTATATTTCAATCAATTACATTGTTCTCTTATTACAAAGTGGTATTTCAAGATTGTACACATTGAATACAACTATTCAGAAGGCAATAAAACTTCTTTATATACAATATTCTTTGTAAACACCCCTTGATGTCCTTGTACATTTCCTTTTTTTACCACAATCTTTGTTGTGTTCTCTGAGGTTCCGCGTGATAATACCACATAGAGTTGCCCGTGGCTAAATACATGATCTGATAGGTATATGCCAACATGGGGTATAGTTTACCCCTGAGACTTGTTTATTGTCAAGGCAAAACTAACCTTCACTGGAAACTGCTTTCTTACCAGCTCAAATGGCAACTTTATATCTTCAGCACTCTTCAACGGAATTCAAGGTAGAAAAACTTTGTTTCCCCTAGAATGCCCTGTTAAAATCTCAGCATCTATAAAATGATCCTTCAGTCCACGGCAAAGCAACCGTGTTCCATTGCAAAGCCCGTTCTTAGGATCGATGTTTCTCAAAAGCATTAAGGGTACCCCAGGTTTCAAAGTGAGAGCATGAGGAGGCAATCCCGAAGCTGAAATTGAATTCAGAAATTCTTGCTGATACAAATTTCTCTTGTCTTTGGGAACAGAATCAATCGAATAGTATGTTTTTCCTTCTCCGAGAAATTTCTCAACAACCTTATCATTTATCTTGTCAGCATCTTCGTTGAGGGGTGTGATGATGGCCCTTTCAACCATATAATTTCCTTCTCCCACATGTTGACTTAAATTTGGAAAAACATGGTCAATCAACATTTCAATCGAGACATCATCAGTTGATGGTATTACCATATGATTTGGCAGTTTTATCATGTGATCTGACACGGTAGGTTCATCTCCGTTGCCAATTGAGAGCAATCGAGTAGCAAATGTGCTGTCATCTCTTGATCTCATATTTTCTCTCAAATGCAAAATACTGAGGTGTCTCCAAATAAAGGACTTGACAAATGACGCATCGATCATTTGAGCTCTTGTTCCGTTTCGAACCACTGGTAACACTTGTCTGAAATCACCACCAAACACAATAATTTTTCCCCCAAATGGTAAGTCGTTTTCCATTAAGTCTTTTAGTGAACGATCAACGGCTTCAAAATAATATATGTGTGTCATTGGAGCCTCATCCCTTATAATTATGGCAGAGTGCTTTAGTAAAGTGGCAGTTTTGGAACGCTTGGTGAATGAGCAAGTTGAGTTGCTATCAGGTTGCAATGGGAGCTGAAAAGTTGAGTGCGATGTTCTTCCCTGATGCAACAACGTCGCTGCAATTCCAGATGTCGCCGTGGGTACAACAATTTCACCTCTTCCTTTTACGGTTACTAGGAGTGCTCTGTATAAGAATGTTTCACCGGTGCCTCCTGGACCATCAACGAAAAAAGCTCCACTGGTTTTTGAAATGACAGCATCCATAATTGTGTTGTACGCATGTCGTTGATCGCTATTAAGAGTGTCAACACACGCCAAGTCCTCTTCTAGAACTGGCACAGAAAAGTACTCCTCCATTATTGCGGGAAGATCGTCGATGTCCTCAGTACTTTCAGGTAAACTTGGCAACTCTGTGAAGTCAGAAATTCTTTTTCTCAACGGCCGTAATAAACGATCTAAGTCCTGCAGAAGCTTGTGAGTGAGAACAACATTGTTAGTTGTCGTGCTTGAAGATGGATAATCCTCAACCATGTACGTGAAGAACTCGTCCCATAGGGCACGTAATCCAGTGGGTTGGCAGTATACCAAGATGGTTGCGAATAATCTTCGTAATGATGATGGCATTCTTACAAAAGATGCTTCTAAAAGGCACTTACGGATGCTTTCATCACTCTCAATTAGACCAAGGGATTCCGCAGCAGCTCTAAATGTCGGTTGTGTGACACCATTGACCGTTCTCAAATGTTCAAATGATTGGGGACCTCGCACGTGGTTGAGCAATAATCTTAGGTAAAATCTCTCTCCTTCAAGTGGAGAAGCTACGTACAATCGACCAATAACTCGCTGATTACTTCTCCTTATTTGCCACTCACACCTAGACTTAAGCCACCTGTAATGCTCTGGAAATTCTCTATAAAGATATCTTCACCTGGATCAGTTTCATTCATCTTAAAGAACTGAGTCAGCATCGTTCTGGAGTTTCTCGGGTCTTCTAATACGTCTGAAGTTAGGCAGTTCTCTTCGAATCTCACTTGATGCATGTTTGGCAAATGCACTTGCAAACGATCCACAGATGGATACATTTGAGTTAAAGGAAATTTGTAGATTTTCCAAAAAGCTTCGGGTGCACAAATCCATCTCGCATCCACGTATTGTACAATCTCATCACCATTCTTAACTTCCATGGATACTCTATCTGAACCCTTATGTATATATTTATAGAGATATTTGACACACTTAATGCTACTGCATATCTCTAAATTGACGTGACAGTCGTACTTTAAGAGCAAAAATGGATTGTAGGGAACTACCCATCGGTTGTCTACTTCTATCCGAGAATTTTGACCCAATGGTACAGGTGGACGATCTTGTCGGCGATGATATAGAGGATATGAGTCATTTCCCTGCATTGTTGCATTCAAAGTTATTAAAATCGCGATTCAAATCTTAAAATCTTTCGATTTTACGATTCAAAATATGGTAGACGATTCGATTCACGATTCTAGACGATTCTATACATTTCTTTTGACTAGCGAAAACCTCGCAAATTTAAATCATGCTAACAAAGCAAATATTAGATATATATTGTTTAGTTATTGCCAATATAGTGGGTAAACAACTATTTTTTCTAATTTTTAGGTTTTTTAACTTATAATTTTGGCACATTTTATGAAGATTGAGTGCAATATCTTGATTATACGTGTTTGTAGAATCTTACGATTCTACGATTCGATTTTACGTTTCTATTCTAAAGGTCGTTTTCGATTCAAACTAGAATCTCGATTTTAACAAATTTGGTTGCATTAGTAAATGACTTTGGGAATCCTTTCTTACAACTCCCTTGTTTCATGCATGGAGAATCCCTGTTGTGAACACCACATGGACTATGAATCATGTGTTTTAGAACTTTTTTGTACAATTCCGGTTCTTATTGTTCATCTGGAATTTCTGCTCTGACAATTATATCGTAGTCATCTGGAGTGGTAACCTTGTCAGTTTGTTCGAGGATTAACAACATATGAACATGCGGAAGACCCCTCTTTTGGAATTTAACTACATATACATAAGCAACCACCTTTCCAAGGATTCCCCTTTCTAGAACATCTTTTTTTAACTCTTCAAATTTAGCATGAAACACCCTTGTCAGTGATCTGGCCGATCATTTGGAACTTGTCCAGGCAATAGTTCTGATTGTATTTCTGACCAAGATGGATTGCATTTCAGTGTCAGAAATATGTCCGGCTTGCGAAACTTTTGTATCAAGGCCATGGCATATCTCTGGTGCATATCTCGTGGGCTTCCTACGAATGAAGACGGTAGTATCGTCCTTCGACCAACCTTCTATGTAGATGAAAGTTATTGAAAAAAAATTAATGTTAATTGAAAGGATTGGTTTCATTAAGAAGAGTATTGGTATAGGTAAATCAATCTGAACATGTGTTATGCTCTCCAGCATTTAGAGAATCCTCTAAACCCTTGTACAAATAAGCACGTATCTTGTCTTGATTGAGTGCAATCCATCTCAGCTTGGATGCTTGCATTTTAACACAGTTATCAACAACATATTATTGGAGTAGACGACCACCTCTTAAAAGTATAGAATCAAGATGTTGTCGCATCTAAGGAACATTATTTTGTTGATGTTAGAATGATATGAGTATAAAGCTGTAGGAAAATAGGACATACACATAAGAATTTCAAAATAATTTTCACCTGAAACATATATGCATAGAATTCTCGGCATGTCAGCTTCCTACCAGTAGCAGTGCAACTGTTCAAATCCCAACCATAAGAGTCATAAGGAAATAATAGAGGATATTGTAGTGGGTCGTAATAACCCGCAATATCTTTGATATACATCATTTGTCCATTGACAGACTCTATCATAATATCTCGCTCTTTTAGGTTAGCCATGTCATCCCCTCCAACGATAACGGCTGCCACCTGGGATGCTGAAGGCATTGAGTATCGATGATTATTAGCAGGTTGCTCTTTGATGACAAACTTGCAATCGTGTATGTCCGTACGTTGTGCAAGATGCCGAAGATTATGAACAAAAGGATTATGGGCATTTAGAATATTCTTAATTCTGTCAATGATGTCGATCCGTAATGAAGAATTTTCAGCTGCACGATTTTCATTTTCATGATCAGTGTCATAAATGTAGAGCTGAAGAAACCAAGGGAGATCATTTGAGTTCAAAGGCTGAAGACCGCCTATGCGGTGATAAATTGACATTTGAGCGCGATATGTGTACACACCTTGACGTGCATTGGCCAATTCATCATTTATTTCTACTCCCATTGAAGTGAATGCGAAGACATAGTTATACTTACGAATGTTACGTGCAAGTGAATCCCATTATCTGATTCATCAGAGAACATGTCAAGTAAATCAGTGGACAAAGGTAACTCAGGTAGATTGACCTTTCCATTTATGCAGCAAAGTTCAGGAGATTCAAATCTGAACAGGCGTGCTTGACAATGTGGACACGTTGTCATTGTAGGCAAATTAAATATAGGCACCCCTTGTGACTCGGTGTAATTTATTGCACAATTTCGATAGCCATATCTCCCCACTTTCCAAACCCTTACATCATCAGAGATGAGACTTGATATGTTGTTCGCATGGGATCTATTGTTGTTACCAATTTCAAACAATGGATCAGGCAAACACCTTTCTCTTTCGGTCTCAGCTAAGTGTGGAAAGTCTCTTGCATCGGTTATGAGTTCCAATATATCTGCATTTGTTCTACTACTTTCTCCTACACAAAAGAATCGACTGGGCAAGTTGCGTCCATCTGTGAAGTCCACGTAACTTTCATTGGGCATTTGAATATGATTCTCAATGTTTGCGTGCGTGTCGAGTGAACGGAGTTCACCAATGGGGTGTGCTGCATGATTGAAAATGTATATATTTGATGAGTACATTAAATGGTGTTTCGTATATTACTAATTTGTAATTTATTAACGTTAGAGCTCTTACAATCGTGTATTTCGCATCCATCTCCATTGACAGTATGATTGTAATTAGTAATGTCTGTCATGGGTCTTCTAACTTGTGAAGAGTTCGAAGCATCATTACGATTTTGAATCATGCAATGTCCTTGTGCAGAGGCTGTTTGAGGCTGACTTTCTTGAGAAGCAACGACATTTTCTCGGATTACACGGGCATACTTTGTGTTGTACTTGTTGTAATTTGGCCACAACCCGTGTATAGTAAACCTTTCAAAATTGACGCCATGCGTCTGATTATTGTGACAAATAGTGCCATTAATTTCACAAAAATCTACCCCATATTCAAGAGCTAATATATAATTATGGGTCCAAGATGAGTTTATTTTTGGATAGATAATAGGGTTACTAGTATCATGTGATGAGGTAATAGTGTGGAAAAAAATATATGTAGTTAATGATAAAAGGAAAAAGGAAAAACTTTTCATTTTGAATAATAGGGATTGTGGGGAATTACAAATATTGGAGTGACTAAAGATTTTTGGAAGAAGATATGCTTAGTTAGGGTTTCCTCCCTCTTTTATATGGGATGTCAAAATCTTTTTTGTATTTGTTTTTTCATTTTGTTTGGGCAATGATCTTTCTATTATTGTTGATGTCTTGGTGATGTTGAAGAGAAAAAATTGTATAATATTTTTTTGAGGTGCATGATTTTTTTATCATTAACCAATATTTTTGAGGTGCATGATCTTTTTATAATCGAGCCCGCTAACGGGCGCCCCGGGGCGTTAGTTAAGAATTATAATTTTGTATATTACCTAATTAATTATTACTAACGGGCGCCCGGGGCGTTAGATAAGAAAAATAATTTAATATATAAATAGATTTCAAATTATTATTAACGGGCGCCCAGGGGCATTAGATAAGAACTATAGTTTTTAAGTAGCATTTGCCAAATTTTTTTTTGTGAAGAGGGGATGAAGCTTTTTATTTAAAAGAAGAGATGAAAAGGCGCGTGGTATAACATTATGACACTACTCCTTACAATTTCCTAAGGCATGAGAAGCAAAGGCATTATGTCAAGTTGTGCCACATATCCCTGTCTAAAAATTATTGTAAGGAAAAAAACCAAAACACATATTAAAACAAGTACTAGCTACAACTAAAGCAACATTTTGGTTTCTAAGACAAAAACGAAATCAAGAGTTTACAATCTTTGTAAATAGCGCACAAATTGATTTCCTCGAACAGACCCACCAAATATGCAATTCACGAGCTACCATTATGACTTTGCACTATCATCAAACAGTAAACCATCATGAGTGTCGCAAAAATCAAAATTTCAAGGCCTCCAAATCTGCAATTTGTAAAATAAACACATAAATATCTTAATTAAACTCATATACATTAAATGATTTGAGGGAACAAATTACCCCAAACAGAAGCAAAACACCAAAGATAAAGAAACAAGAAAAGCATCTGTCAACTAGACTACAACAACACTAATAAACTAAACTACTCAAACCACTACTCTACTTCCTAGACTCTAGCCAGAGCTCGTTATGAGGTTATAATTTAGTTAGTTATGATGTTATTATTTAGTGTAATTTTTATGAGAAAAAGAAATATGTGAGAAGATATACCTTCATCAACCATTTGAAAGCATCTGTCGTCTCGTTCCGAAGCAATGCACATCCGAAAAAGATTGTCTTCCCGTGGTTGCTCATACCAATGAAAATACCACAAGGCATGTCATATATATTTATCTTATAAGTGGTGTCGAAAACCACAACATCTCCAAATTTATCATACCACTCAATTGACTGAGCCGGGAACCACAATAAGTGTTCCAACTTTCCTTCCTGATCAACCTTAATAACATAGTGGAAGTTAGAATTTTTTTCTCTGCAAGATTTGAAATACTCTACTAGATTGGCAACATCATCTCCGGAAATTGCTTTCTTCACTTTGGTGAATAGGTTACGTATATATGTTCTACATTTTTTTCAAGCTCAAGTACTCGAATAATTTGTCTCACAGTAAGACCAGCTTCTTTTAATAGAAGAATATTCTTCTCATCTTGCTCACTTATCTCTCTATTAGCCGGAAGAAACCGCACTTGAGATTGAGATAATAAATCATGAGTGTGTTCCACTTTGAATGTAGTTACATGCCATTCTTCAGGAAAAATTACATTACAACTTCTCAATTTGATACGCAGGTGAGCATTGCAATCACATCTTGCTGACACTCTATTTCTTTGTTCCTTGTTCGGGTCAATTTCCTTTAGTGGTTGCAAACGACTACGGTGACAATAGAAGTCACAAGCGACTATTATACCATCTCTTTTTGTTGTTCGATCCTTCCGAATGCTGAAACCATGTTGGCGTGCATAATTTTTGTAGAATACCCATGCTTCTTCCTCACTAAGAAATGTTTGGCCAACAAAAGGCTCAAGACAAAGCTCTAAATTATTCTGATTTTCTTCCACACCATTCTGATTTTCTTCTACAGGTAGTTCTTGGATGGAAGCATGTGAGGAAATTCCAAAATTTACCTCGTCTCCATTATTCCTAATAAAATCAAATGTAGTTTCCCCCATGAATGCAAGCATTTCATCATTGGTTGGGAGTTCATTTAAATCAAGCATTTTTCTCTACCAAGCCACTAATAAGCGTTGTTACATATTGAAAGAGTTATATATACTAGTGCTATATATATATTATGAAA
Organism: Beta corolliflora; assembly: GCA_947648045.1. Taxonomy (NCBI): domain Eukaryota; kingdom Viridiplantae; phylum Streptophyta; class Magnoliopsida; order Caryophyllales; family Amaranthaceae; genus Beta; species Beta corolliflora. The sequence goes on along the minus strand of CANSZD010001629.1, from coordinate 99,573 downwards.
CCTACAAAAGCACTCAAATATAATTTCCCAGTACAACATACAAAATTTATACAAATATAGTGAGATAGTAGCAAGGAACCCAAGCACATAATTTCATTAGCATATAATTCTGTCAAGAAAGAGAACAAATTTAACCAACCATTAGTCTCTTTTCTTATATACACTTATACCTATGTCATGTTATTCCTCTTGCAATTACGCTTCTAAGAAATCCTTTCTATAAACTTCACCACAAAAACTACACAACTCTAATAATAAACGAAACTATAGTCACACTTTTTTTATTGAATAACTCAATTATGCCATGCATATTATTCATGAATAACCCATTTTACACCATGTACATTAATAAATCATGAAGTGGAAAGGCGTGGTTCAGGGCCATGAGTGACTTCTTTTTTTTTCAAAGGTAAGATGAAGGAGACTCACTTGATGGGGGACAAGGGGAAATCCTCAACTGAGTCCCAGGGCCATGAGTGCCTGCCATAGTGCCATATGCCATGAATACTATACCTATATATACAAAATTCTACACATCAGTACTTTGAGATTTTCATTATGGAGTGATCTAGCCGCCAAATTAAACAAGCGTCATATCTAATTAGTGCGCAACTCATTCAGTAGTAGTCAATGACAAAAATTAGAGGTGGAATGACCCTTCATTGAATTTATGCGCCAAAAATTAGTAGGTAGTTCTTTAATCGACGAGCACTTGTCGAATCTATAAGCTTTAGTAAGTAGAGGTATGGTTGTAAACTCAATCATGACAGAAAAAAATTCTTCAAAAGAGAGAAATATACTGATAATTACCAAGTAGATATGTAAAGAATATGACTAACAGTTTACGCAGTCGAATATGAGAATTTGTGAGATTCACTTCACTACAGTATGCTTAAGATGAATGTTCTTCAATGGAGGAATACAGTTCTAAACTTGTGCCTACGGTTGCCGCCAATACAGTTGCCGCCATCCAAAGAAAAAAAAAACGCTCTTTGCTTTTCAATTCTAAACCTATTCATTTTTTTATTTTCTAGTAAAATGTATTTTATCTTTTCTAGTAAAAGGTATTTTATCTTAAAAAGTTATATTTTATCTTTAAAAGTTATTTATTTATTAGGACTAGGATTAAAATTAGAAAGATATATTAGTCTTATCTAACACCCGGGGCGCCCGTTAGCATTTGCCTTTTACAATTAACCAATATTTTTATGATTAACCAATATTTGTTGAGGTGCATGATCTTTTTATCATTAACCAATATTTTGTTTTTAGCACTAACGTCCCACCTAAAAAAACCAATATTTTTTGAGGTGCATGATCTTTGTATCATTAACCAACATTTTTGAGGTGTTGAAACAAAAACAACGTTCCCCTCTCTCTCCTAATTACATATTCTGTTCCTAATTACTTCCCCTCTTTCTCTCCCCTAATTACTTCCTTGTCTTACCATCTTTCAATTCCAATATTTCCTAAACCTTCCATATTCCATTAAGTTTATCTCTACCAATTCAAAAAAACAACCAATTCAATTTTCTAATTTCATTTTGAGATAAACCGGAGTAATGTCATTCAAGAAATTTATATTCTCCTATTGAATATTGCAATTACCATCTCTCAGGCTCTTTTGATGCACAAAGATAGAAGATAACTTACAGATTTGATGGTAATTTTGCTTTTCATTTCCTTTTTTTTTTAAAAAAAAACAATTAACTAACTCAGGCTTAGATTAGTATCTTCAAGTTTTAGGCTGCGGTTTCATTCGTAAACATTGTATTCATCTTATTTTACAATTTTTTGATTGGCTTTATATTCTGTAGTTTTGTATTCATTCCAATTTACAATGGCTGCGTTTTTTCTTCCAGTTTCTAGGATGGTATTTTTCCAGTTTATTTGTTTATTTAAGCACAAATATTTTTGTAGTCTGTTCATATACTGTTCTTTTTCTCCAACGGAATATGATCACTAATTCCGCTTTAGTAGGCTTAGATGGTAAGAGTGTGTGATATAAGCATTAACTAATTGTAAGATGTTGTTTCTTATATGTTTAAAGTTAGAAAATAAGATCTAGGTACAATGAATGTGGACCACCGCTAGTCACCACTAATATTATATATTTTAAATTTTTACTCTTATAATATGATTTTTAATAATTCAGTTTTCGTAAAATCGTGGTTTTAAAAAGTGGTTTCTGGCAATTTTGCTATTATTTATTCAAGTTTTAGGTATTTATTCAAGTTATAAGAGGTCTTAGATATTTTATCCCCTCTCTCCATACTCTTGAGAACTCTTAGGTGTTTTTCATCATATCTCTCTCTCCTCCTTCCATTGCACCCCAAGCTAGAATCATGATTTTCTAGGTAAATTATGTTGTTTTTTTTGTCATTTTATAATTAGTTAATTCCATACAGGTTTGTGATATGTGCTACAAATTGGGATAAATTGTCTTGGATTCTAGAGGATCTCAACACAATTGGGTATGCGTATTCAAAACTTATGTACGCATATTCCAAAATTTGGGAAAATATTCTAGTCTGATTTAGTCTATACATAGTAATTTTTGATGCATTTGTGTTCATGAATTTTGATATTTTTCAGTGGCTTACTTTTGATTTAATTATCAATTTTCATATATACTTTTGTTTTTATATTGTTTTTCGAAAGTAATACTTCTATAATTCTATGTCCGTAAAATTTATTTGACATGAATATTTGATTTTGTAAAAAGGCGTGAATTAAGATTATTGTAGATTTGAAATTTGTTACACTGCAAAATTTTTACAGATTTTTTGTCGTTTGACTCGGTTAAATTAGCATTTAGTAGATCATTAACCAGTTGCTTTTATTGTTTCATAATTTTTTTTTTGCATATCTCCTCAAGTTAATATCAAAATATGTTAGGATAGATTTAGGAGTATTTCCTAAATCTATATATCTAGAAGTATTTATCTAGACATATCTAGAAGTGTTTGTTTAGATATAATATTTCTTAGTATTATATTTAATTTAGGATATATTTTCCTAGTTCTACCTAAGTTAGGTTTTCTACGATGTACTATAAATATCCCCTTTGGGTTAATAATACTAATTCTAACCTTTCTCCCTTCAATCTATTTTGTCATGGTATCAAGAGCAGGTTAGATCTTGGAACCACCTACCCAAATTTTCCCCTGCCGGTGCTCACCGATGGGATTTATATGAACCTTTACCAAAAAAAAAATTCTCTATCTTTTTTTTTTTTTAAAGATTGACGCAGTTTCATTGTACTGCTATGGTCGTTATGATTTTGTCTTGGCCGGAATTAATTCCTTCACTTTGATTATATGTTCGTGGAGGATAATTAAATTATCGGTTTTTTCACCAAATACCCTTGACAAATTAAAAAATTCACCATATACCTTCAATGTTCTAAAAATTCACCATATACCCCTGCCTTTTCAAAACTGTGCACCAGATGCCCTTTTTCTAACTGCCGTTAACTCACCGTTAGCTTTATTTACGATTTTACCATTATTAACCCTAAACCCTAATTCTAATCTAACCCTAACCCTAATCTAACCCTTACCTTTACCCTAATCCTAAACCCTTACCCTAACCCTAACACCACCCCTAACCCTAACCCCTTGCCGGCCCCCACCCCCACCTCCACCCCCTCCCCCTCTACTCCACGTGGCCGCCCCCCCCCCCCTCCCCTCCCCGTCGATTTCCGACCCCCCCCCACCCCCTCCCCGTCGAATTCCCTAACCCCACCCCTAAATTTCCTTCGACTCGAATTCCCCTAACCCCACCCTCCCTCCGAACACCGGCGGAACACCACCCCTCCCCTTCGAACACGGCGGAACACCACCCCTTCGCGAACACCACCAGAGGCCCTCGCATTTTCCGCGAACACCACTAGAGGCCCTCGCAAAATTCCGTGAACTTAGGTCCGCCGAAAATGGGTTTGCGAGTCTGTCGAAAACGGGTCGACTACCGGGAAGAGGGTCGACTACCGGGATTGATTCGAGGGAGGGAAGAGGGGGTCACGGGTATGTCGAAAATGGGTTGCGGAGTCTGTCCCTTTGACGACCGGGATTGATTCGAGGGAGGGGGTTGCAGGGCGGGGTTGCGAGGAGGGGGGGGGCAGGGGGGTTGCGAGGAGGGGTTGCGGGGCGGGGGTTGCGAGGGAGGGGGAGGGGTTGCGATGGAGGAGGGAGAGGACTGGGGCCGGTGGCCGAGTGGGGGGCTGGGTCTAGGGTGGAGGGGAAGGGAGGGGAGGGGTGGGTTAGGGTTAGGGTTTAGATTAGGGTTAGGGTTTAATAATGGCAATATCGTAAATAAAGTTAACGGAAGGTAGAAAAAGGGCGTTTGGTGAACGTTTTCGAAAATTCAAGGGTATATGGTGAATTTTTGGAACATTGAGGGTATATGGTGAATTTTTTAATTTGTCGGGGGTATTTGGTGAAAAAACCGTTAAATTATTGTTTGGTCTTTTGGTTCCATGGGTGTACCCGTGAAGAAGTTTTTTGCCGGAAATAGTACGAGTGATATTGGTGGATGGTAATCTAGTGGTCTTACGTAGTTACGTACCGTCTACTTGATGATTTATTCTTCTTGATTAATTTTCGGCTCTCCCTGTGTCGTGACACGGGGCTTATTGGTTATCCCTGTACTGTGAGATAAAGTATTTGGTTCTCCTTGTACCGTCAAACAAGGTATATTGATTCACCTTGTACTTTGAGACAAGGTTTGTTTCTCCTTACCCCATGAGACAGGGGGTTTATTAGGTTGTGAGCGCGGTTTTGCTCAGAAAAACAGTATTTGCAGAGAGCTTGACTTTGCTAAAGAAAAGTCAATATTAGTTGTGAGAGTGATATGCTCAAGAATTGTTAAGGGTTCGACGAAAATAACATTCCCGTTTTGTTAAAATATTTGTTGAGTTCGAAAAGATTGGCATTCTCATCAAGCAGAAGAAAAAAAAATTGGTGGGTTCGAAAAGTTGAATTCCAACAATGATTTCACACTCATCGCGTGCATATAAGGCTAGTAGAACAAATACCAACTCCCGCCCAAGTTGACTACGATCATGAATAACTTGGCGGCCCAACAACACTTATCTCTCTCTAGAGCTTTCTTCTCAGCCCTCACAGTACCACTCTGTTCGGCTAAAACTGTCAGTTCTCGCCGGCGGCCTTGCCCCTTCCGGTCGCCGGCGGGTCCTTGATTTTCTAAAATTCATCAATTATCTTCTTGTCTCTTCTTTTCCTACGGTTTTAGGGTCTTATTTCAAGTCTATCTGTACCACTAATTTGGGTTTCGTTGATCGAGCTAGGAGATTGAAGTTAGCTTGTTTTGTTCTGTGAGCTATTGTGCGGCGCTTCGCTGTCCTAATATCACTGTCTGGGTCTTTCAAATCTGGTTTGTAAGTTCAGGGGAATCCCATCTCTTCTCTTTTCTTCTTTTGTGCTTGTTGTGGGGTTATTAGTTGCGGTTGACGATCAGGTTTGTCCTATATTTTTAGTAGCCTTTGTTGTATGTTGAATGTTTTTCTTATTTGCCCATTTGTGTTATTGTTTAATTATGGTTGTGATTGAAGATATGGGTGGTTCTTGTGCATTTTCTGCTATTATTCAATACCATCTATCTGTTTTAGAGTATGAGGATGAAGATATTAAGGAGATGTTTGAGAATTTTTCAGCTCCTGAGGAAGTAATTCCTTTCGTGTCATCTTTGAAAGAGGAAGGAAATCATCTTTTTAGGTTAAAGGACTTTGTGAAAGCTATCAAGTTACTATGCGTGGTCATTACCGCACTTTGTGAGGATGTTAATTTGTGTGATGATGTTCTACCATTTAAGGATCTGGTTATTCCTTTGCATTTGAATCTTGCAGCTTGTGGGTTAAAATTGAATAAGTTCACTAATGTTATTGAGGTGTGCTCACTGGTTTTGAGGGTTGATAAGAGGAATGTGAAGGCATTGTTTAGAAGAGGATTAGCGTTCAAGAAATATGGATATTTGGAGAAGGCTTTTGAGGATTTTTTCCAAGCCAAGGAGTTGGAGCCAAAGAATAGGGACATAACCACAGAGTGTACTAGTTTGGAGGAAGCTCTATGTTCATCAAAACATGGATTACAAGAGGTGCAAGTGTTGTCTGGGAGTAAAGGGAAGATTCAAGGAGCAGAATTGGGTGATTATCCAATTGCATTAGGTGTGGAACCACTACCACTAAGGAAAAAGATGAAGAAATATTGTCATGTGAGTGATGAAGGGGAATGTTCTACAAAGGCGATAGAAGGGGTAGGTAGTGAGGTTCTCAACTCACTGGATCAAAGCGAGGGTAAGGATCAAGATCAAGCCACATGTGAGGCCAAAGTTGATGAAAAGAAGTGTGTAAATGAGGGTGTGATCGATCCTCACATTGAAAAACCAAATCAGGTGGAGCCCAAGTATCGGTTTATTAACCGAAAAAGGTCGGGCTCCTCACTACGAATGTCAAAAAATGATATTCAAACGTTAAAGAAAGGAAAATCAATCCAAGTGTTTAATTCCAAAACGGGGGACATTCATGGTGGTTCATCTTTCTCATTTGGTAAAAGAAGGCGCTAATGGGGAAACCAAAATGCATGATAGTCGGGTGATACAACAATCTTCCGTTCCTATATATGAGCATAATCGCTCTAATGGAGTGGATGAAGTCATGGATCATATTATACCTCACCATGAAAATGATGATTCGTTGCTGGAGAGTATGGAGTCTAACTCTGAAAGTGACATTATGGAGGAAGAAGTCAGTAGACCCCAGATGGTTAAGGAGAGATCGGTTGATTTATTCAGTCTTCCAACTAGTGGATGTATCGCATCAGCCTCCAAGGAAATGCATAGTCGATGCCTCAGAAATGTAGTAATAGAAAGGAAATCCCAACCTCGACAAGTGAAGTCCCTGCGACTTCTAAAGTCCTGTCGCACGAAAAATTCCTATTTCCTTCCTCATTTTGATCGGAATGACAGATTACGTCCCGAAATGAAGAGGAAAGCTGGTTATAGTGCAGATACTACCCAAAGCCCAAGGAAAAAATCTGCTTCAAGTTGTTGTATTGGTAGTGTTGCTTGTAGTGCTAGCATTGAGTCAGATGGTCATAGTGTCTCAAGTTCTTGTATGGAGTATGTTAGTATTAGTTGTAAGGAAGATGTCTTGAGTTTATGTGTTAGGTGTCCTAAAATAAACGAAGCCCACATCTTAGTTGTAGGAGATATAAAAAGGGGCTTACTTGTAATGTAATGTTTTTTTATCTAATGTATGCTCTTGTTGTCAAAAAAGAAAAAAAAAACCATCCTAAACAAAGTCAACGAGGATCAAGAATTACTTGAGTCCAAACAATCCCGCTAACATCTGCCAAAATCAACGAAGCAAAAGTAAAAGATTACTCATAGTTTCGTTGACACTTATTAATTTGTATTTGAATTTTATTATTATCCCTCCACATTTAATAATATGGCAAATAGTAGACTATTTCATCAATCTATAAAAGCAAGAAAGCTCCAGAACACTGTGTATAACATCCATGATAAAGATGGAAATTGGGTGGAGACTCAAGAAGAGGTGAAAGAAGCTTTTCTTAAGTATTATCAAGATCTCTTGGGTACTGCTAGAACTCACAGAAAGGGTTTAGAAACAAGGATAATTGAAGCAGGTGTTGTTCTGAATAAAGTACAGAAAGCAGAGTTGATGAGACCTGTCACAGTTACAGATGTGAAAGAAGCAATTTTCTCTATCTCTGGAGAGAAAGCTCCGGGGCCTTATGGGTTTGGAGCTTATTTTTACAAGGATGCTTGGGGATAGTAGGAGATGATGTGACTCAAGCTGTGATGGATTATTTCAATACAGGTAAAATGCTCAGAGAAATAAATAATACTATTCTCACCTTGATTCCTAAGGTTAAGTGTCCAACTAGTGTCACTAAATTCAGACCTATTGCATGCTGTAATGTAATATACAAAACCATAACAAAGATTTTGTGTAGTAGAATGAGTAAAGTGCTGCATGTTCTAATCTCAGAGAACCAAGGAACATTTATTCAAGGAAGATTTATTGCTCACAATATCATGGTGTGCCAAGATATTGTGAGAAGTTATGGGAGAAAAAATGTGAGACCTGGCTGCATTATAAAAATGGATATGTAGAAAGCTTACGATTCCATTGACTGGTCTTTTGTTGCTGAGATGTTGAAAGCTTTGAATTTCCCAACTAGATTCATTGAACTGGTAATGGAGTGTGTGTGTACTCCCAGATACTCTTTGATGGTGAATGGGAGCTTATTTGGGTATTTTGAAGGGAAAAGAGGGCTCAGGCAAGGAGACCCAATGTCTCCCCTCCTGTTTGTAGTTTGTATGGAATATTTGACAAGGACACTTAGAATTGTGGGGGAGAAAGAAGACTTTAAGTTTCATCCAAGGTGTTCTGGAGTAAAATTGAATCATCTAATATTTGCAGATGATGTGATCTTATGTAGCAATGGTGATTATCTGTCTGTTTATAGACTTCTACAGGGGTTCCAGCATTTTTCAGAGGTGTCTGGGCTTGAAGTAAATAAACAGAAGACAGAATTATATGTTGCAGGGATGAAAAGGGAGGAAACTCAGAGGATCTTGGATACAACTGGTTTCAAAATGGGTCAGCTACCTTTCAGGTACCTGAGAGTCCCAATTTGCCATAAAAGAATCTCTGCAAAAGATTGTGAAAGCCTCAGTGAAAAAATGACTGCCAAGATAAGAGTGTGGAGTAGGAGAAACCTATCTTATTAGGGTAGACTTATGTTGGTGAATTCTGTTTTAATGAGTGTGCATATATAATGGGCACAAATTAAATTTTTGTTATTCCTAAGAATGTTCTGAAGGAGGTGGAGAATATTTGTAGATCTTATTTGTGGTGGGGGAATTATTTCAGCACAAAGCCAGTGAGAAGAATCCAGGAGTGGAATGTTGCAACACTGGGTAGATACGTATGGGCAATCACTGTTAAGAAGGATAATGTGTGGATAAATGAAGTGTATATTAAGCACAACAATTGGTGGGATTACCAGCTTCCTCATGATGCTAGCTGGTATTGGAAGAAGGTGTGTGAAGTTATAGAGAAAATAAAGATTGTTCATGATGAAGGTAACTTCTCCAGGATGCAAGTGTATTCAGTGCAGAATATGTATAGGAGTCTGATAGGGGAAAGTCCAAAAGTGCAGTGGGATAAATATGTTTGGAATAGGTTCAATATTCCAAAACACAGATTTATAGCATGGCTTGTGATGTGCAAAAGAATTCAGACTACAGAGTGGATGTTTAGAGTAGGCATTAATACTAGTCCTACTTGTCTTGTTTGTGGCAATGGTGATGACACAATTGAACATACTTTTTTTGGTTGCTATATGAGCAGGGTGGTGCTGGAGAAGATTAAGATTTGGATGGGAATGAATACAAGAAGAGATACTTTGCCTGAGATAATTAAGTGGGTGGATAGAAGTCAGGGGTCAAAAGTGAGAAAATAAATCTGGAGTACTGTTGTGGCTACTACTGTTTATGCTCTTTGGAAGAACAGAAATGAAGTTCTCTGGTGTCAGAAGATTGATACTGTGAATATAGTTACTAATAGAATTAAGATTGATGTAATTAATATATGTTATAGCATTTTACCAAAGAAGTGTGCTAGGGAGGATAGAGATTGGTTGAGACAATTAGCTTTGAATCTGTAGTCTGTACTGGTGGTTGCTGGTTTCTGTTTGTTTGTGGGCTTTTTTGGTTGTTGGTGTAGGCGTTTTGGCCTAGTTTAGGTTGTAAATTTGTGGTGTTTTGGAATTTAATACCTTACTTACTGAGCAAAAAAAAGAATTTTATTATTATTATTTCCACTTCAAGCCTTCAACAAAATTTGAAGAATGGATATTTAAAAGATGTACATTTTATCTCAGCAGGAAACCCATTTAACACGTAAAAATTCAGCAGCGCATGCATGGCGTCAGAGTTCGTGACCTAAACTCCAAGATACAAAAAGTATTCAAAGTAAAATCCATCCTCGAAAAGAGAAAAGAAAAATAATTCAAAAAATAAATTGAATAGAATAAAATAGGTCCATTCAATGGGCTCAGTCAAACTTATATTCATTTTCGTCAACATTTTTTTTTTTGACGTGAAAATCGGACAGTCATTCATTAGCAAGCAAAATGTCATTTGTTACAAAACATTGGATATCCGGAGGTATATCCTCAATCCAAACAAAAACATCACCTACGTTCTTCGACCATCTAACAAGATGATGTGCTACCGTATTTCCCATCTTTTTAACATGAGAGAACATAACTGAACACGAGGCAATCAACACTCGAATACCTCGAACTATCTCTCCAAAAGATGATGTGTCTTCTCGCCCATTCTTCAAGTATTGTATAAGCTTGAGATTATCGGACTGTAAAGTAAGGTTATGCAAACCTGCTTCCAGAGCCACCTTCAAACCCAATCTCCATACCAAAGCTTCAGCCACGACCACATCACAACCACCATAAAAAACTTCACACGTCGCCATCATTACGTCACCCACATATATAGTCACGCACAACACCAGTAACAACGTATTTTCCATCTTCAAAAACAGCAACATCGATATTCAACTTGTATTGTCCCATTGCAGGAGGGATCCACACTACATTAATCCCCATTTTCATGCCAACATGAGCTTCTATTTCATTTGCTTTTCCATATTCACCTAGCATACTCAAAGCCCTCTGTATACATCTCTCCACTCCTCTATTTCCATTGTAGCATGAGTCATTTCTCTTCAGCCATATTTGCCAAGCTACTGCCCAAAACACGTCCCACGTGTCACCATTTTACATTTTTTTCACCAAGCTCACAGCACCATTCTCGAAAGGAGTTGCATCGACGCTCGAGGTATCCAAAAGTAGAGGGGAAATAGCCCATACCTGCTGAGCTTGCACGCATTTGGCCAAACAGTAGAGGGTTGATTCATATTCTTCACCACACATGCTGCATTTTGAATCAATCTTCATTCCTTTTTTACATAAATTTACACCAACAGGGTGTGGCCCTTTCAGACTCCTCCATCCGAAATTTCGTACTTTTGGAGGTATCTTTGCTTGATTGCTTCCCATATAATTCCCCATATTTTATTCAAAAATATCCCGAGCTAGATGCTTCATCTTTATTTTGATTTAACACTTCCACATGATACACATTTTTTTACATAGAAAGACCCATTTTTTTGTAAAATTCCATCTCCATTTATCACCATTTGCAAACATCGGTAGCGGTATGCTAAGGATTTCCTGACTTTCCCATTGAGTGAAGACCGCTTGCATCCTCTCACGCATCCACCTACCATTGTCAATCAGCTCACAATCATAAATCGGGTCATCAGGGCAGAGGGATACCTTGGAAGTATGCGACCTCGTGGCATAGAAGGGATCCACGGGTCCTCCCAAATTCTTATTGACGTTCCATCCCTCACTGTTTTCCTTACTCCTTGAAGCAACAGATGCTATGCCGAAATAATTGACCTCCAAGTGTAGCTTGCGTTTTGTTTTACCTTTGCCTCCATAAATGTCGAACGAGGAAAATATTTACCTTTGAGCACTCTATGTAAGAGAGAATGCTCATTAGTAAGAATTCTCCAACATAGTTTTGCAAGTAGAGCTTTGTTGAAGGCTCCCAAATTTCTCATCCCAAGTCCTCCGTTCTTCTTATTTTGGCATAACTTATCCCACGCTACCCACGCAATCTTCTTTTCATCATTTTTTTGTCCCCAGAAAAAATTCCGACACATACGTTGAATCTCGTTCAGCAAAGTTTTTGGAAGTGTGAAGCACTGCATAGCAGAAGCCGGAATTGTTTGAGTTACAAACTTTATCAAGTTTTATTTGACCGCTTGTGATAAGTATTTTCCTTTCCACCCCTTCAACTTTTTCCAAACTTGATGTGTTTTAAATATATACCACAAGTGCACGGTGTCTATTATTAGCAGAGACTTTGCAAGTACGGGTTGAATCCACAGGGAGCTGTGTTTTCACAGTTAATGTTCAACTGATTAAAAAGCTACTTCAGACAGAATCAGGGAGAAAATAGCTGAACTACTAACTAACACTATTGAGGCCATAGTAAATTAGGGATAAATCAAATAATAAAAAGATCTAAGGCATTAGTTCGGTCCACCATGCTTATACCAATCAAAGGGGTTCAAATAACTAATAATACCTAGGTCTAGAGTCGAGCAATTAGAGCAAGTGTTAATCCTATGGTCGGGCCTTAACGCTCATAATTCAACATATGCGATACGATCACAAACATAATCAGAATGACCGGTACGAACAATTATTAATCAAATGCAATTCATGAAAATGTCCACTAACATAAATCACGAATCAAGAACAAATCACACTATAACTGCTCTAATCACAACCTAAATACTAATAGAAATTCAAAGAATAATCATAGTATAAACATGGCTTCCCTCCCTAAAACCCTAGAAAACGACTACTCATTCATGATCAGACAAACAATAACAAATCTGATATAAAAATCTATAATTTGCATGTTGAACGAATAATTAACAATATTGAAGCAATCAGAGATTAAGAAAGAAACTAAGAATAACGAATAAGAGGAATACCAATTGACGGAAAATAATAAACTTTATTGAAAGCAATCCGAAGGTTCGATCTCGTCAGGTTGTAAAAACTATAAGTTTTCTCTAAAGCTCTGAATAAAAGACTCAATAATGAGAAGTGTCTGACAAAATAATACGCTAACCTATTTATAATAAACTACCAAAAGTTTTAAAAGATAGTGCGGAAACCTAGCAAAAATAGGTCTGCGGGTGCTCTGCCCGATCGAGCCAACCCCCCCGGTGCCATCGGGCGGAATACTCTGTTATTCGGAAAATTGACGGGCCGCCCACCCGATCGGGCAAGCTCGCCTGATCTCATCGGGCGGGCAACTTTTTCCCTCATTTTCAGCACTAGAATGCAGCCTGGTCAATTTGTTCTCCGCCCGGTCGGGCGGGAAACTGACGAGATTGTGTCAACTTTCGAAGGTCGTATCTCCTAAATCAGAAGTCCGTTTGGGGCGTATGACGTATCATTGGAAATCCCTTGAAGTCAACTTTCCAACCCAACTGGAATTTCTTGATTATCAATTTTCCATCAAAAGTTATGATCAAAATAGTGAACAAGTGTTAGTTTTGGCACTTCATTCACTAACACTTTGATTCATTCTAACTCCAAATTGTCCCAAACGGATGCATGTAATCCTTGTACAAGCTATCTTCATCTTGAATGATTAATAAGATCGATCTTAGATAATCATGATCAATTTGCATCAAAATAACCCGAAAATCATCGAAACACGCAAACGGGGAGTAGTAGAGCACAACTTAAGTAAACCATGAAATTATGCACCAAAATGCTCTAAATGGAGTTCTAAATGCAACCTAAATACGCAAACGGGGAGTACCTAAATATATATTGACTACTGAATAGCGATGTACTAGTCCCTGACTGAAAATTTAGCCAAAGTAATACTAAATAATAGAATATTTTTAGGGGTATTTAGTGGAATATTAACGACGAAATTGTGGATAGAGTGAAATTATAGATCTTGAATGAAAAGGTCACTAGTGGTAAGTACCCAAAACAACAACTAAAAGTAGTAATATGAAAAATATAATTTGCCTATATAAGTACTACTACACTGAAGAAACCTCACTCATACATGAAATTCTACAAGGAATCAAACGAGGTGTGATGCACATCACAAACTTTATGGTATGGGTGCACGAATCAACACAAATGTCGATTTTGTTAAATTTTGGCTAAATTTAGGCCAAAATGCATGAGTAGGATGAGGGATTACTTTCTCAAAGGATGTGTACGGAATGTGGGGACGGGACCATGATTAAGAATTTATTAAATTTAGGCCAAAATCGTCAATATTTTATAAAATTTAAGCCAAAATCGTTATTTATGTTGATTCGTGCATGCAATCATAACATAAAGTTTGTGTTGTGCATCACACTGCGTCAATTCATAATGCTCACCAACCCAGGTGGTTGGTGTTGTTCGTGCCAATTTTTTCCTTAAAAATAAAACAGTGCTAAGTGCTAATGTATATTATTAATATACATTAATATACATTAGGATTAGTAATATATACTAGCTGACAATGCAAACCAAGCAACCCAATAGCAACTAGGCCCAATCACCGCAAGCCCAAATCATCTCAATGTATATAATACATGCTTAAATACTTAACTTAAGCCAACCATCTCTATGTCTTCACTGTTGGAAAAAAACCCCTACATACAAACTACACCAAACATGAAGACTACGTCCTCCTCTATATAGGAGTGACATATTCCAACAATTTCAAATCATGGAGATTTTATCATATTTTTTCTAGTACCTTAAACATTCAATGTGTAGCTGTCACCATCATTTATTTTTGCCGCACGTATGGCTACTTTGTTCGAAATTAGCATAGAAAATCTGCCATCGGTTAGAGGGTTAATCGCAGCCTGATGCAAAATAGAAAGAGTTTTCTACTTAATGTATTTCCACATATTCTTTTGGATAATTATTAAATTATGTTATTTATTTATTTATTTATTTATTTTTATATCTAAATTATACAAAAAATAATTTAATAATTAGTTTGGGTTCAATTGCAATCAAAAAGTACAAACAAAGTTAAGGCTCAAATTGCTATAACCAAAAGTTAATAGGTTAAATTGCACATTATATTGATATAAGTGGAGTTTGATTTGCTACTTCCTCGCAAATGCTTAATTGTAAACGATGAGAATATGTTTGATAGTAATGAGGGAACGATATGATCTCAAATCTCAATAATGATAGAGGTGAAAAGCCAACCGTCTAATCTATTATTTTGAAGGTTTATAAATTAAAAATCAAGTCAAGCATTTATTACTTAGATTAATGTGTAATTTTGTCTTGTTTTTCCAAATTGTTTCCTTTATTAGAAATATATTAAATGCTTATATATACCCTAAGGGCTACATATAACATTACCCTTAAATAAAATGACTGATTTTTAGCAGTTTATATAAAATATAATAAAATAACATTACCCAATTGTTACAAAAAAATAATAACATGAATGGACCAACAATGTAATATATTTTAGACATAATATACCAGTTTTGAATAGTAAAGGAAAAGAAAGTAACTTAAACTAACCTGGTGTAATAGCAACTTAGTAATTAAAGGCGCTACTTAAAATAACAATGAGAAACTAGAGTTGTTAGGCTCATTTCTTTTTGGATCGAATAAATAAATTCGATTCGCTCAATCACCGATTCGGATCGATCGATCGGTTCGCTTCGATTGATCAGAGCTAGTTCGGTTCGAATCGGGTCGATTCGATTCGAACTTATTTAGTTGGGCCTGGGATCGATCGGTTGACTACAACTTATTGATTTTATTATTATTATTATTATTATCATCATCATTATGATTATTATTATTAATATTATTATTATTATTACTATTATTATTATTATTATTATTATTATTATATTCTTCTTATTATTATTATTATTATTATTATCGTTATTATTATCATTACTATTATTATTATTATATTCTTCTTCTTCTTCTTCTTATTATTATTATTATTATTATTATTATTATTATTATTATTATTATTATTATTATTATTATTATTATTATTATTACTATTATTATTTTTATTATATTCTTATTATTATTATTATCATTATTATTATTATTTTTATTATTATTGTCAAATATAGTTTTGTATTTTTTAAAATTATATGTCAAATATAGTTTTGTAAATATAGGAGTAGTCAAATGTATGTAAATATAGTTTTGTATTTTGTAAATTAGGCAAGTCAATATTCTTGGCTTGCTTAGAATTAGAATGCATTATATTGTTACTATTCTACAGGTATTAGGCGTGAAACATGCGAATAGCAATCTTGGAGGAAAATATTATATTAATAATATTATTACTTCATATCATTATTATTCTACTTGTTATTATTAATATTACTCAACTCATAAGAATATTATTATTATGCATATTATTAGTATTAGTATTAATATTATTATTATTATTATTATCATTGTCATTAATATTATTAATTATTATCATTATCAATGATGATAAAAATATTACTCTACATGTAATTATTAATAATACTCGATTCGATCAGTCGATTGATTCGATCGATCGATCGGATCGCCCGGCTCGGTTCGATTCGGGCCGGTCCGGTTCGATTCGGTTCAGTTCAGCTTATTCATTTCGTTCGTGCCCGATTCGACTTATTCATTTCGGGCCGTACTTATTCAAATTCAAAAGAACAGAGCCTTACAATGAATGTAAAAGTAAAATGACTACTGCTAGTATTTCTTCTCCAAGATTCTAAATTGACCTTTACAGTTGCTATTCAATGAGTAATAATTTCTACAATCCTCCCAATGTGCAGCAGTGCTATCCAAACAATAGTATAATTTGGTGAGTAATTCACCCTGGTTGCCTTTGCTTTCTGTGCAAACTATATACGGCTTTGGCATTTGAATTTCGTCGTGCACACGTTCCACATCCGCAACAGTGTAAAATTCGATATTGCTTGGTTTCAGGTCTGTAGAAAAAATTTAAATAAGAAAAAAAATTATATATAACGAGAACATTTTTATTGGGAGGGTCAAACTAAATGTTTTTAACTTTGAAAATAACTTTAACTTTTATCTCTCTAACTATCTATTCTATTACTTATTAATAAAACAAAATCCTATAGCCATGTGTCATTCACCCCTTAAAAAATAGGACACATGTCGAATTTTTAAACAATAATGTCATGTGTCGTGCTTATATGCGTTCAACAATTTAAGAAAGATCTATACATATTAATAAAACAAAATCCTAGAGCCATATGTCATTCACCTCTTAAAATTTGGGCCACATGTTGAACCTCTAAACAATAATGCCACGTGTCGTGCTTATATGCGTTCAACAATTTAATAACGATAACGAAATATATTATACTTTCTGACAAAAAAAAGTGGAAAAGTACTATAGTTAAAACTACTATATTTTAAAAATTAGAATGCAAAAACTAATAAAAGGATAACCAATGAATCTATTTTTCCGAGCTCTGTCAAAAGAGACGCATTTCACTATAGTTTTTACATTAATTTTTTTCTATCCTGAATTGGGATGCTCATTTTATTTATAGATCATTCTTACAAGAAAATTTTAGACAACGATTCTGGAATGACTTATAAGGAGAGATAACGTGAGGAAACAAAGGGACTAATATCATTCAAAATGATGCTCTTACGAGTTACGACAATAGTCTTATAAATTAATTAAATTTAAGACTGTTAACAGCCAACACATCTAGACCCTCTGCATCGGGCATCAACATGTAGAGGGTCCAGTCTTTTGGTAAATATAGTCTTGCTTTTAGGCTGTAATAATTTTTCAACCATTACCATTAGTTCACTTGACATTGAAGATTCATTTTGATCAAACATCAGTAAATTCTTTTCATTATCTTCCATCAAAAGCATGCATCACTTAGAATCTCCAAATTTATTTAATTTTGTGACGGGTTTAATATTTTTGCTTGATAAGAAATTTAAGTGCTCTGTTTTTTTTACTAAGAAATTAATTGCTTTGTATTTCTTGCTAAAAAAGTTATCTTGATTCTTTTTGCAATGTCACATTTTTGCTTTGCGTCTGCATGTAAAATAAAAGAAAATCATAATTTTATTATTTAAGCAAAATTTCAAGTAAAACAAAATATGAAAAAGAATATAAGAAGATACTAATATAATATGATACATGAAAATAAGAATTTTTTTACGCATAGTTTTAAATGACTGAAACTTTAAAAATTAGAATATGAGAAAGAATATAGGAAGATAATAATGAAATATTCTCTCAATTTTTTTTAAAAATAGGGGCATTTGGTTTTTCACGCGGATCAAGGAAGGTGTAAAAAAATAGAGAGAAGGGTAGTAAAAGTAAGGGAAAATGAAAAAAGTATAGAGAAGGAGACTAAAAGTAAAAGAGATGAGTGATAACTAGCTAGTCGGGTCAACCTACCATATACAGAAAAAGGGAGAAGTATCCCTATTAATAAAAATACACTCCTAAATGGCAAAAACTCCTCTTAAAAACAAAAAACAGAGAAGTATATTATATGAAAATCATATTTTTGTTTCAAACAAAAGTTTAAAAAACCGAATATGGGAAAGAGTTTGGGTGAATACTATTACAATATGGGGCGTTTGGTATGTGGAAATGGGAGTTTGGGGATTAGAGGGTAGGATAGAGTATGGGAATTGGTGAGTGGGATAAGGATAAAATAGTGTCTATCCCTTGTTTGGTATGGGTTGGGAATAAGTAGAGATTAAATGGTTGTTTTACCTAAATATCCTAACTAACTCTCTACCTCCTTTCTTTTCATCAAGGATAAATGGGTCATTTCCTTATAAAATTTTAATCCCACTTCTAATACCTAACATCCCCCATGTCTTATATATTAGAAAGCATAGAAATACTTATTGTGGGATTTGGTAACACTTACGATGTAGTAGATAATTTCCATTAGCACGTGAGTGGAGTTTGAGAGCCGTTAGAAAATATACAGTTTGATTGAAAGGGGTGCATGTCCCATGCTTGTTCCACTCGTATTTGTAAAAATTAAAATACTTGTCAAAGTTAGCTGGGTAATATATCAAGTTGGGCCACTCAACTTCTAGGGTAGATCTAAATCTATCCAAATTTGACTTGTGCAAGGTTGATCTATAGCAGTATGTACTGGCTTTAGAAGTGTATGGCTTTTGAGGATTTGTGTTGTACTGGTTGTAATTTGGCCACAACCCGTGTATAGTAAACCTTTCAAAATTGACGCCATGCGTCTGATTATTGTGACAAATAGTGCCTTTTGTTTCACAAAAATCTACCCCATATTCAAGAGCTAATATATAATTATGGGTCCAAGATGGGTTTATTTTTGAATAGATAGTAGGGTTACTAGTATCATGTGATGATGTAATAGTGTGGAAAAAAATAAATGTGGTTAATGATAAAAGGAAAGAGGAACAAATTTTCATTTTGAATAATAAGGATTGTGGGGAATTATAAATCTTGGAGTGACTAAAGATTTTTGGCAAGAAGATATGCTTAGTTAGGGTTTTCTCCCTCCTTTATATGGGATGTCAAAATCTTTTTTGTATTTTTTTTTCATTTTGTTTGGGCAATGATCTTTCTATTATTCTTGATGTCTTGGTGATGTTGAAGAGAAAAAATTGCATAATATTTTTTTGAGGTGCATGATCTTTTTATCATTAACCAATATTTTTAAAGTGCATGATCTTTTTATCATTAACCAATATTTATTGAGGTGCATGATCTTTGTATCATTAATAAGGTTTCCTAAAGCAAGTTCACTCCAGCCCTTATTCAATTATTCCACAAGGATAGAAAAGCAACTAAAAACTAAGACAAGTACTACAATGGGAATCGGATTAGATTTTGCTTCCTAATATAAGCGGAAAAAATTAAATATTGTTCGGTTATTTTCTTTGGCCCAATAAAAAAGCTCTAAACGATAGTACTGATATAGCCTACCAGGTCAAAGCTTTGATATAACCTGGCCCGAAAATCATTCACATGCTATTTCTGAGCCAAATGAAAAGGGGACGACACACTAACACATGTCAAATAGCTGTGATTTTGACTTGTAATTGATGGTGATGTTTCAGCTCATTTCCTTCTTTGTTTTTCTTTTTTTTTTTAGAGATTTCTTTTCTTTCGTTTCCTTCTTTGTTTTCTTTCTTTTTTTAAGGGACTAGTTTTTGCACCGCGTGCGGCACCCCAAAATGGCGTATTTGCGTTATTCGAATCAGGCTAGATCGAATTAGCATGTTGAAGGTGAAGCTATGCTCTAAGATGTTTGATGCTTGCACTTGCAATGTTGGTTTTATGTAGCAAAGCAATTAATTATTTCATTAGGGTGTATACACACGTTTTAATTTTCCTAAAGTTGTTAACTGTAGAGTATAAATTGCCATTAAAAATCTGAATTTTAAGATTGACTGTAAACCATAGGTTGAAAATGCGGTTTTCTGTCGCGAACTCGCGATCATGGCAACGGTCACAGACTCACAGCGATACGGGAATATGGATGATGCGTTTGTCGTACCGCTAAATATCGGCTTAGACCATGAGATATCCCTTGAAGTCGCCTAAAATGCCCTTTATTTTACACCTTTAAAGTTGTTCGCAGCATCGGGTCAGTAGATTTGAAAATCTCTACGACACGGGCAATACAGAATGAGGAGGCCTTATTTTGACACCATGATTTAGACGAATTAGAAGTTAGACTGACCTCATTGTTTGAGATAAGGAGCATGAAACAAATTTTTGAATTCGATACAAATTATTCACATGAAAACAAACAATACCCAGATCATGGAACATGGAATTAAAAAGCACAAGAACAAAAAAAATATAGAAAGTCAAAGATCATGTTCGACAGTATGGGTTTCCACCTTCAGCACCCTTCACCACTTTCTCTCCTCTACCGTCGCCGGAGAAGATGACTTATGATGACGAAATTTCAACTATTGCAAACGACTCAACCTCTCGAGTTAAAGCCCCAATATTTCAATAAATAAAATTGTGTATTTCTCAATCAATTTTCAAGTCTAGGGTTTACAAGTAAGGTAATTGGTCTTCTCTCTTTATCTCCTCCAGATCTAGTTGTAGTCGACGAGTCGAGGTGAGTTCCCCTCTTTTTCTCTTCTTCTCTTCTTCTCTTTTCCTCTTCTCCTCATTGCATTTGAACTCTAGTGTATGGGTTTGACCGTGTCGGTGTCGTGTCATACCGATACTACTATTTGGCAAATTTTGCCAAGTCCGGGTAACATAGTCCTTATCTACCAAAATCCTCAATTCTAATATAGATTTAGAGTGATCTCCGATTCCTCGCACTAATAACAGTTGCTTGCAATTTGAATTCCGATATAAATTATTGTTAGAAAAACAATAATTTGCATCTCAACTTAAATAGCGTATCTGCAATACTCGAATTAGGCTAGATATAATTAGCACATTGAATATGAAGCTATTGCCCTAAGATGTTTGATGCTTGCACTTGTAAGTTTGGTTTTATTTGGAGAATCAATTGATTACTTAGGATACCAAAGATATAGAAGTAAACAGAAAACTTGAAAAAAAAACACCAATATGAAAAACAAAAATGGAGAAAATTGATACAAAATAAGATTTTTCATTTAGTGAAGCAAAGTACATAGAAGTTCTATTTCTGAATAAGCACAAAGCAAGAAAGATTATGTAGGAAAGGCTATTACAACTTTGTATTTTTGTTCCTCAAGAGAAAGGAAAGGCAATTACAAGTTATATCCCTAATATCAGTAACAAAATAATCAAGCTTCATAAAAGTACATGCTTTATCCCTAATATCGATAACAAAAGAATCAAGCTTCATAAAAGCACATGCTTTATCCCTAATATCAAGAATAACAACACTGCATATACTAACCAAGTATTTTGGCGCTTTAAACCACTATTAAGCTCAACACGGATAGAAGTGGGATTGTAGAACTTGATCAAGCAAACGACGCGCCTAATATAGATGTCTACACTTGCGTTTTTTAAGGGAAGAGAAGTAGAAGTCGTGGAGGGTACCGTAAATAGAGTACCACAAGGAATTAAGTAGTCTCACATGTTCCCGAGGCCGGATTTCTTCTTTAACTCCGGATACACACACACCCTCACCATCAAGCATAGCATAGTTTCCGGACTTGTATATCGTGTCGATAAGTTCAAATTTGTGGAGACGCTAATAGATAGGAGTCCTGTTCTGTGAATTTCGACGGAACCCAAAGGCAAGTGTCAACCACGGCACAAGTACTAATTGCAGTAGGAGTAAAAGACACGGACACCAGCCAACATAGGTAGAATAAGCACAACCCTATTTTTGCACAGGCAGAGAAGCAATACAACAAGTTATACAACATCCCCTTTATTTTTACTTTTATTTTTTTATTCTTTTAGTAGACAACTTCGAACTTCCCCTTGATCAGTTCCATTGCAAGTTTAACGAAATCAACTAATGAGTAATGACTAATTTGATAATGAGTTAAAGACATTAGAAGTTAAAATCGAATACAACACCAGAACTTGATAAAATAAGTTTCCATGTCAAAGTTAATATGCCCATTTCCAATCAGTCTTATATAGAGCTCGTGGTCTAAGATTCTGCAGCCAACACACATATGATGCAGCCTTATTAAGTCTGCAAAGGTACGCCACCTATCAAAAGCTAACGTTGCAGGCCTAAGATATCAACTGACCAATTATTGTTGGACAGAAAACTATAAAAAGGAAGGCCCTAGCGATTTTGCAGCAACCAATTCTAATCTATTATAGCTAAGAAATGCTTGAAACTATGGAAGACAATGAACAAAGTGCACATGCTAAATCTAATGCCATTATCTTCACAGTTCCCACCCTTAACCTCCCAAATCGAGGCCCCCATATAAAACGCTTTTACATTTAGTCTTATGTTCATTTCTGTAAGTATAATCAATAATATTATCACAAGATAGTAGCTTCACTTTCAAACTAAGGATACCAGATTCTCACAATTGTTCCAATCCTCTCCATATCAAGGTAGAAAATCAATGGGAACGGAACCATAAATGTATAGTTCTAATTGTTACACTTCAACTCACAAAGAGACCTCCATAATATGGTTGCTATTGTTTTGTTTATAGCCTCTATTTGATTTAGGATATTCTCAAATCTCAAGTAAATACCCTCGACTCATTTTACCATCCATCAATCATAACCAGCACACATTATGTTTGTAAGACTGTAACGCTACAAGTCTGCTTCACATACTGCATACATCCAAATAATTATTTTCTCCAAAGCCCACCTTAAGCATAACCAAATACTTATATCAGCTTACACCTCAAATCTCATACCCCCTCCATCTAGAATTGGTCATATTCTCCTAGTAGATCGTAATCAGGGAATTTGACATATTTCGAGACCCTTTGTACAATTCGTATCCCTCCCACCATCTTTACCTCAATCAAACAAAGCGATGATATCACGAAACTATACTCGAGATTTACTACTACATACTCTACTCAACATCCCAATATATATACTTATACCACATGTGCTATGTCACTAATATCTTCGGACAAAGAGTGTAATAGTCAGCTACATGTTCATGTTCTAAAACAATCACTCAGCATAAATCTCCTTACTCTAGACCATAAATTCCTAGAACACATAAACTATCAAATCAAAAAAAATTGTGAGTTATAAAAAATTATCTTGTTCAATAGAGAGATCGTGGCAAAAACTTGTGAATTATAGAGAAAAGCTCATTGAAAAAAAATTATCAATATGAAATACTATTAAAAGACTTACAAGCTTAAGTCACCCACCCTACTTTCACTGAGTCAAGTTGAATCAACTAAAAACATGACTGAAAAATGAAGCAAATTCAGAATGCAGGAAGAATCAAATGCACCCTTTTCATAAACTTCCTCCGCTTTTATTTACATGCAACACTCACTATCTTGGGTTGTTTTAATTTACTTGCAACACTACCTTTTTTGGATATTCTTTCTCTCTGTCTATCCTCATCACATGGGTCACCTTTTTCTCTCTCTTTCTCTATCCTCACCTAAATTACCGTGCCTCCCCCCTTTGTTGCAAGTAAACAAGAATGGAAGAAGTAATTGTTATAACTATAAGACTCACTGTAGGATTATTAAGAGTTGAATTCCAAGCTTGTGCAGCAATGGAAAGAGGTAAGTGATTCTGTATTATCTTCCTGAATCTGGACAAAATTTGCAAAAGAGGATTTAGTTGTACAGAAATATATACGATCCAACTTACATGTTACTAAAATAATTATAGGACGAAGAAAGGCACAACCCTCAACAAAGAAGTAAAACAAAGCTACAAAGCAAAAAGACAAGGGAAAACAATCACATGACTCCCATTTCGTCAAAATGCCAACTTCAAAAGTTTCTTCCCACATCAAACGAATCACAGTTACTTGCATTGCCTAGATATGGTATAAACAACATATCAATTTTAAAATTCAAATTCTTATGGTTATGCAACAGAAACCTTTGTGACTGGTCTAAGAAGAATAAACCCAACTTCCAACGCAAAGCAAATAAAAGAACTTGCCTTCTTTTTATAATGATGTTACACTTATGATAGACCTTCGAGCACCCCAAGAAAAATCTCTCTTATTTTGATTTTTTGTTTAGTTTCCTCGTTTTCAAGCAATAATTTTTATTATTAAGCATCAAAAGTTCTATATCAAGTAAATTATGCTCTAAAGTTTTACAAGATCAGTAGAGGAACATATAAAACGACCATTTGCTTACCATATATTGTCCATATAGCACAGGAGTCATACGTTGAGTTCCTGTGACATAAACAAGAATGCTATCACAATTAAAATCATACCCCAAAAACAATAGAATACAGAAATCTCTCTTTTGCAACTCTTTCTTCCTAAGTCTCTTTTGCCACTTTTTTTTCCTTTTCCTAAATTATTGTTTCCCTCGAAAAACCTGTAAGTGATCCTATTCCTAAAAATGAGGAAAACTCACCCAAGTAAAAGTTTTGGCACACTCAGCACAAACTTCACCATACCGGTCAAAAGCTCACCAAGCAAGCTTAGAGTCCCTGGAACAGCAATATCTGGCTTCACATCAACATCAAGATCATCTTGCGACCTCAACTCCCTATTTACCAAAGCTGCCCGTTTCAATACCACATCATACACTCTTTGCTCTGACGACAAAACCTCATGCTATCCAAGCTCCAGGCACATAAAAAACAAACAATTAAAAAACCTGAATCCATGAGCCCATGGCAACCTAAATCCAGAATTTATTTCCCCTACCCCCTCCCTGCTAAAAAATGAGAAACTTGCAGAATTCATCTCACACAATTGACAACTTTACACCTGAAAATCCACACTATGACTTTTGTAACGGAAAGCTCTAGTAAAAGAACTTACTTTTTTTCCATTTGTAGTATGAACATGAACCTCATCACCACTGATCCCAGCAGGCTAACTTGGTGCCTTCCACCCATACATGTGAACCTATAATAATATTCATTGTTGAAGCCTGCAACAAGAGAGAAATATATTATTTAATTAATTCACATAATTGATCAGCTAAATTTTGACTTATTCACCAAAAAATCATGAAACCACATTAGACTATTTCCGTCTCTCCATCCAAGAAAATTTGTATACATCTTCCTATTTATCATTTCCAGAATTATGATTAAAATTTTGCATCGCAATCATGCGAAGTGCTGCAGACATAGTAATTAATATGGTAACAATTATATGCTCCCTTTTCCTGTATATTCAAGCATTGCCGACTTAATGGGACGGAGGGAGCATGTATGTTAACAGCGAAAACAAGTAATCACTTTCATTAAAAAGCAGACTAAGTGGGTAGTCCATTCCTCTAACATCAACTATTTATAGGTTGCCTAACAGGAACACCCAGTAAGAATGTCCCAACTAAGGTCTGCATTCCAGAACAAGGAACATTCTTGCAATATCGTTGTTCATGATGCAGTTATAATCGAAGTACATTCCACACTCGACTCGGTAACCTAGCAAAAGTCAAGTGAATACTGAATATGCCTTTTGCTCCCCAATTTAAAAAGTTCAGAACATGTGCATGAAGGAAGTGCATAGCAAGCTACCATAAAGCAACTTGTTCCTTTTCTATGGCTGATACAAGGACATGAACTCAAAGAAAATGAGAAAAGTAGTTCAACTCACAAACAGCACAAACCAAAAACTCATGAATTATAATATTGCCTCCAAACTCCAAAGCACACATAATGTAAAACAATAATAATCAATATCATTCATTGCAGTCATAATAAAGTCATCTATCTTTTGCTTTAACTTACCAATTAACTAAGAACATACCACACCCGGATTCCCCACGAGTTCTATCATTAGTTTCCTTTATCAACAAATTAGCCAAAAAAGGCGTAGAAGAAGAACCCTAACCCATAAATACCAAAAAATTGTATCAAAAACAAAAATCCATCAAAACCATTGTCCATCCTTCAATTCAAATTAGATCAAAGACTTTAAAAAGGAAAAATACAAAAAACGGAAAGAAAAATCAAGAACCCTAACTGAAAATATGATAAACGCGAGAATCACCTTTAATGGCGCTTCATAACTCCATAGCAATGGCAAAAAACAGAGAAAGAGGAAAGAGACATCAAAAGAGGCGAGGGGGAGAGAGGAGAGAGGAGAGAGAAGACTGAAGAGAGACGTGAAGAAGAGGATAGAAAGAAAAGAACGTGTGGCTAAGATGGAACAACAGATGAAGGGTTAAGATTTGCCTAGGCTTATCTTCAGTGAATTTCAAGGAATCCTCACCCAATTCATTATTGAATGCAACAGTAAAATCTTTCCCACTTTTAAAAGGTTATGGATATGGATTATGGATACTACTTTTCTGTTTCTGCAACTACCTGCCTAACTACTTGTTAGATCCCCATGCTACCCCTTTTTCTGAATATTATTTTTGCAACAAACTCTGATAATGACTTAGCTGACATGGGCTTTATTCTTCCTCTTAATGCAAGTGAACCTGATGTGGGAAAGAGGTGTAATAAACTGGTTCATATTGCTCAAAAAAACAAGCAAATTGGTGAAGAAAAAGAGTTTGTAACGGAAGAACAATAGAATAAAAATGTGAAGAAGAAGAAGAATTAAGCGAGAGAAAGAGATTGTATAGTAATGACAATCACGAAGCACAACTTCCACATCTTTTGAGTGGCTGGGTCACTCCCACTACTCAAGGAATAATTTCAAAATATCTAGATACCTCTCTCTTCCCCCCTTCCCCTATCTATAGCCTCCTTAGATATCATTCCGTGCTATGATATTCTAACAAACTCCAACATCACCAGTCTTCTAACCTACTACCAGCAGTTGCAATTCCTGATGTGTCGTTCTCTTTGCCGCACCTAAAATACGTGAACCTTATGGGGGATTGGGGGCTTGGTTGGGTGCACCACAAGGCGTTGATTCCTTGCAATATAGCACTTCATACGATATGAACCACAAGCAAGAAAAGAGATAGAATGGACAAGTAGTGAAGATAGGCTTAGAGGAGGCTATCACTTGGAGTACGTCTGCTATTCTGACAACAATTGAGAAGGGATCTATTTTCTTCTCTTCCCAATAGCTCGTATATTAGGTTATTCTGGTAAAGAATTGTACTACAAGAAATTCAAATGTGATTTCATTGCATTCATGTCCAAATTTAGAATTTTACCCATATATCCTAAATTTGAGGCATGATAGTTCGGACTCTCGGGTATGTATCTTTGTTCGACGACCATACCCCAGTATTAGGTTCGTATTTTTGCAGCCCTTACCCGTAACAAATTAAAACCTATTCAGAAATTGTTCCCAAAATCTTAATATACAGGCTTAGATGCCTTTTATCATCACTCTAGTAAGTCCAAGACAAAGAAGATGATGTTTTTTGCCCTGTGGGTACAACAATGAACCTGCATATAAATTGGAAACGGCAGGCTATAATTAATATTATGTTGCTTGAAATTTCCGCTGCATTATGTGTGTGTAAGGTGATAATTCAGTTAGGCTATTAAGTGAATACAACTGACATGCTGACAGAAACATGTAATCGTCTCTAGACTCGACACTCCTTTTCATATGACATAGAGGACAGCTTGAGATGATAAAAGATAAAAACAATACATAAAAGACTACCGTCCAATGCAAGAGGTCCTAAGCACAGTAAAAATGGCATATAGAAGAATGAGGGTCTATATTTCTAAGAATATGCTACATCTTATATTGTAGATAATCCTTCGATGTAATGTCCAATTTCACAAGAAACTAAAGGGTACATATTAAGCATGTTACACATAAGTAGCTTCTCGTATAGGTAAGAAATATCACATATTTCAAATTCACAAGTAAACATGGAAAAAGATGAAACAACTGAGAAGTCTTCAAAGATGTATTTACTTCTCTATTTTGAACCAAAACACACAATGGTACAACACCTAATAATGAATCGATAAAAAAAAACAACTATGGGACCTTGTATAACATGAATCAAAATTGGATCAGCTTCTAAACATAAAAATTACGTATGACGAATATGATTACGATTCTAAAAACGGAAAGGTTTTCGAGATCGATAAGGGGAAACCACAGGTTTTGGCCACTTTTGGGCTTTATAGCATATAAGCTACTGTCATAAACAATTATTTACTTCTTTTCACATCTCTCAACTGCATACATATAATATTTGCAGCTTTTAGTAAAGTGATTTAAATGCATATTGTATTTGATATGTGTGTTTTAAATGCCTAATTAGATGATTTTATTGGATATGTGGATATGAGCTCTCAAATTTAGTAAAGTTCTGAGCTTGTTATCTCAAATATATGTATTTCAAATACCAAAACTAAATCTACACACCTTAGTAGCAAATTGGTTTCTGTAAGTCTTACCACCAGTAGATGTACCCACAACATACTTAGTACGAGCAATTTTCGGACAAGGTCAACTTGTAAAAATGTGAAATTTTTGATATTATAATAGGCACCGAAAAATCAAAAAAAAATGGAAGCAAAACAAACAAAATATTGGACAATGAATACTCAAAGGAAATTAAACGAACTAAAAGTAAAGATTACCTTCCAAAGGAAGCAAAGATGGAAAGATAAGGAGGAAAAATTAGTAAAGGAAAAGGAAGATAGAGACTACCTGGAGTGGGGATTGGAGTTTGGGCTTTAAGAAAAACCATTCCCTCTTTCTTTCACGTCTTCCTCTTTAAAATTTTACTAAAACATAAATTTTATATTAATTCAACATTCACAAATATATAATTGAAGATCGAAACCCTAAAACACAGTGAAATGAAAGCACTGAAAAGTGCAATTCCTAACCATCCAAAACAAAACCATCGAGTTTGAAAAAAGGCTGGAAAGTGTAAACAAACGATTGAAATAAAATTACCAAGAACAATCTCATTTGAAGCAGATCTGTGAATAATAGGGAAGATTACGCAAGAAACAACTTTAAAAGTAAAGATTAGGGTGATTCAAAGAAGAGGAGCTCACGTAATTCTTGAATAATGGTTGCACATTCTTACCTTACTGAAGGGAAAAGTCGATGACACAACAGCTTTGGAATTTTCCTCTCTCTCCTCATGTCCATATAAGGAAGATTTTCAACAGGATGACCTTCCACAGACCAATGAATCTCATTCTGTATATTCATCCATAAACATCACAAAGCAAACATTTTTCCTAGACAAACGACTGATCTGAAATGAAAATTAATATTCAAACTGCACATTAGATTTCACACAGCAACTTGATGAAACTAAAACAATGGAGGTCTTGGAGAAACGTTGTTCAGGTGGCCTTATTAATCAAATTCATGAAGTCAATAATCATGAGGCATATGACAGAGAGTCAAACAATATGGAAATACACCTAGGAAATAAATGTCTTACCACTTTAACAAATGGAGATCTCAGATGATCTAAGTTTCCAAATATACACGAAACAACGGCAATGTGACATTTATTGTTATATCTTGAATCATCCTCAGCTACGACCTAAGTTTCCAAATATACACGAAACAACAGCAACACGAAATAAATGTTATATCTTGAATCATCCTCAGCTCTGACGACAAAATCGCCATGTCTCCTGTCGGATTTGCCACCATGCTCGAAAGCACCGGAAATCCTCCTCTTTATTTGTTGGAATATCCAAATAACAAATGGCACTGATCACATAAGCACGCTGAAAAAGAAAGACCAACAGCATAGACACAAGTTACAAGGTTGGAGTATGGACTTTAGAGTTATGAATAGTTTTATCAGTAGAAAGGTTATACCTATATGCTTTTGCTAAAATCCTTGGCGTAGGACTAGTAAGATTGTTAAACGGAAAATCCCTGCCAACACAAATCTTCATTTCAATGCCAATGATAAACAAACAGGAAAAGGGGGAAAAATCAAATGTTTTTGTACATACAAAGATCAGTTTATAGTACTACCATTCATTTTTGTAGGAGTACTACTATAGAAGAATTCAAACTCGTGCCATTGTTCCTGCAATTTGATACCTGACAAAATTAGATAATAATTCAACAATGATAGAAAGGAACCTTGTAGAACTTGGGAAGGGGTGAGAACTTGGGAGTAAAAAGTCGAGTTCATTTCCAATCATATTCTTCTCTGCTTTATTTGTTAGTACAAGGTTTCGCTATTTCTCTGTCAATGTCGTTAAGTTTGAAAAGGCAAACTTTCACAACAAAAGTACTCTTCTAGGAAAAAAAATTCTTATAACAGTCATATGTGATAGATGATGAGGATGTACAGTGATCTTGATTGATAAGTGGTAAATACAAGAAGTAAGGATAATTCTCAAACATTGAGAGGCTTGCAACTGTCCCAAAGAAAGCTAAGTAAAACCAAAAGAATTCTCACAACATTCAACATGTTTTTTCCCTCTCTAATTTCCACTTAATATCAACAAAGTTATTCTCTTTCCTCCCTGTCCACTCTAGTAACTATCTTCCCCTTCAAGTTTCTTTTAACAACCGAATTTTGCAATACCTACATTATTCTTCCCCATCAGGCCTGTTTATCATATTACCGGCTTCTGGAACGTCCACCCTATCCTCGACGTGCATAACAATTAGCATTTAGTTCCCCACGTTGGCAACAATGATACGAATCAGGATTCCCACTTATCACTACACTTGAAAGCGAGACCTTGTTTTAGCCTACCTTACAGTTCCTCATAGATCATGAGTGAGATTCTGATTTTCACCCATGGCTTGGCTATTGAGCAATTGGATGAAGGCATTGGGCTCTCATACCATTGGCTATGAACTGATATATTTGATAAGATGATGAAGAGATGAAAATGGTGATGATTTATTTCTAATTTTTTAAATATTTTTTGTATGGTTTAGGATCTCAATCAATAAGAAATTGGCTCATTACAGATATGCATAATAGACCCCCTTATATAACAAGCTTGTCCAAGGGGAAAACAAATCCTAAAACAGAAAATTAAAATAAAAAAACCACGAATTTGAAAAATAAATCAAAGGGAGATTAACTAAATAAAACTCTAGAAATCGATTAGAGGAAAAGAAAGGGAACTTACCAACATTCTAATTGCTAACAACTTTATGTTAAAAGAAATTACTCTAGCCATCTCCTCCAATTGCTAGCAACTTTCTGTAAAAAAAAATTACATTAAATTACAAATCTCAATTTGCTTCACAAGATCAAACACACAAGAAAAGGAAATCAAGACCCTAACCCCTAAATCGTAATTTGTAGAAGAACCCTAACCCAGAATTCGCAAAAAATTGTATCAAAAACTATAATCCATCAAAACTGTGTTCCATTCATTCAATTCAAATTAGATCTAAGACTTTAAAAAGTAAAAATGCAAAAAATCGAAAAGAAAAATCAGGAACCCTAACTGAAGATATGACAAACGCAAGAATCGAATTACAATCAATAAAAAAAAGCCAAAGCAAAACACAATACTTCAATTCAGATTGAAGAATAGAGCGAGAATCGGACCTCTGTGATGTCTCTAGTGATGTTAACTCCATATCAATGGCAAAAACAAAACAGAGAAAGAGGAGAGAGAAACAACAAAAGAGGCGAGTGAGACAGAGATAATAGAGGAGAGAGGAGAGAGGAGAGAGGAGAGAGACACAGTAAAGAGGAGGGAGAAGAACATCGTGCGGCTCAGATGGAGGGAGAAGATGGAGGGCTGAAATTTCCCATTTTCCTTGTAAACAGTGATTCACAAGCTTTTGTGACTCAGAACACTGTTCAAATGAACAGTAGCCAATCTTCCAACTTTTAAAAGGTCTAAGATAAGATTTATTTCTTTTTTTTATTAATAAAAAATCTTTATCTAATTTTTCTTATCTTATCTTATCTTAAATCTTAAATCTTATCTTACATCTTTTAAAAGTTGGAAGCATGGGCACTGTTCATTTGAACAGTGATCTGAGTCACAAAACCATGCAAAATACTGTTCATAAGCGTGTCATGCGGCCTTCATCATCATCACCAGCAAAGTCTTTCTTTCAACAATGGCGAATCAGGAGAACTGTATGAGGGTCACTAGACTATCAGCAAAGCGTCGAGCGGCCGAAGCTTTGTCTGATCAACCGCAACAACAACCACCAGCGAAGTAAAAACGGGTTGTTTTGGGTGAAATTTATGAATATCTTCGTAATATGGAGGTAAGATTTTCAAATTAGTTTCATTATTACAGTTTTTATAGGGATTTAAGCAATATTTACACTATTAATGGTGTGAATTTGAGAACCCTTTTCTTTAATTTGATTTTTTTTTTCGATTGATTGGTGAGATGGGTTTTGCGGCAATTAGGGTTTATGATTGAAATTGAATTGGGTTTTTGTAGCAAGAAGTGAAGAGAAGGCCACAAGGGGATTACATGCAGAAGATTCAGAAGGATCTGAGTGCAAATATGAGAGGAATTTTGGTGGATTGGTTAGTTGAGCTTGCTGAAGAATTTAAAGTTGTTTATGATACACTTAATTTGACAATTTCACACATCGATCGATTTTTGTCGACGAAACCTATTAATCGACAAAGACTTCAGCTTCTGGGTGTTTCTGCAATGCTTATTGCATCGTAAGTTTATGTGGTTTTTGGGTATTTTTATTTTATTTTAAATGAATTTTTTTATTTTTTTAATTGAAATCCTTTGTTCTTGATTGTAGAAAGTATGAAGAAATAGATCCAAAATCTGTGGAAAAATTTTGTGATATGACAGAAAATACCTACACTAAACATGAGGTTAGTGATGTTTTCTTTTTCTGTTTTAAGTTATCTTAAATCTCAAATTTACTGAATCTGAATCTGGGTTTATATTGGTATTGAGAGTTTTGCTTTTCATTGAATGTCAAGACTGTAGAATTGGAAGCTGAAGTGCTTAAAACCCTCAACTATGAGATGGGTTATCCTACGGCGAAGACATTTTTCAGGTGAGAATCGAGAGTGTGTTGCAATGATTGCCTTATGTTTGATCTGTTTGTTTTTGGTGGATATCTTGCTAAATCGTGTGTCGTCAAGCTTCAAAGCACCGTTAAGTTCAATCACGGAGGTATGAGTTCTTGTTTTTTTTCTTTCAGATTTTCGTTCTTTTACCTTTTCGAAGACTTTGCTCTAATTCGAATTGAAAGAATGGACCACGGTTTTGATAAATTTCAGTTTCTGATACATTTTTTTTTTGTGATTTATGAGTTAGGCTGTTTCTTCTCTTCTACAACAAGATGCAGCAAGATCAGCGCATAAGGTTTTAGTTCTTTCCATTTTCTCTGTCTTCATTTCTTTTTTTGTGTTTGATCTTGTGAAGCAAGTTGAGATCTAGAGTAATGTTGACCAAAAAACTTAGTGGGTATCTCAATAGTTTCAATATTTGAGGAATTATATAGATTTTGATTAGTGGGTGTTTCAAAAGATTCAATCTTTCCGTTCAAAAAAAAAAAAAGATTCAATCTTTGAGTAATGTGATTGATTTTGTTAAGTGGGTTTGTGTAAAGTTTCGATCTATAGTGTCAATTTGTTTGATTTCATTTCCGTGTCTGAGTTTATTCAATATAGCATCTCAATTATTTGATTTCAAAAGATTATTTAATATGAGTTTATTCAATATTGCATCTCAATTGTATTTGATTTCAAGAGCTTAGATCCCAAAAGATTAATGTAAAGAGAGCCGATCAGGTCCCCATGTCTGACTCGATTATCCACTTCAAACTCACCTTTTCTCGACTCTATTAGCACGACTCAATCAGTCTAAATAGGTATTCAGTCGTTCTTATCCAGTCATGTACAAAGCTTCCTAATATGAGGTCAATCATGTAGCATGATGTGAAGGAATATAAATTATTAGGTTTTATTAGCAATTAGATGAGAACAGAAATTCAGGAATGCACAAATAGTTTGTCATCGTTGTTGTCCAAGAATTTGACAAAGAACTAAAGTATCACGTGTATAAAATGATTGGAAAGGTTAGCATCTTTGATGTATTATGAAAGAGTGGAGTTCAAGTGGCTATCTCACTCAGATGTGATTAAGTAGCTTAGAAATGATGTGGGGTTATCGTTGTTGATTTCATTATTATGGCTATTAAACTTGTGTTATAGTTGGCTCGCTAGCTCAATTTACCAAAGTGAAGGTTTGTTTTTAATTTATTTGATCTCTTATCTACCTTCTTCACGTTTTGGTTTGTTTTAGGTTTGCCTATTTTTCTCTCTTTAAAGTTTCTATTTTTACACCTTTAATTTGTTGAATGGGTCACAATTTGATGTGCGTTTTACAATTAATTTGTGTTTACTTCTTGATTTGATTTTGGGTTCCTCATATTTATGAAATTGATTGAAGTGCAAATTACTTCATGTTCTTCTTTTAAGTCTTCTGAATTCATTATTTGTTTTGCTTGTTTGATTTTCACTTCATTCAAGCACACTGACACCGGTCGGAATGGCCGAAATCCGGAGTCTGCTGCTGCATCATCGGCGTTGTCGTCATCCTCCGCTACGGCTTCGCATCAGCAGCAACAACAGCAGCATTTCAACAACAGTAACATTAGAGACAGGTTAGTGTTTACTGCTTGACTTTTTATGTCTCAAGTTTGGATTTTGGGATGTTTTTGAGTTGTAGGTGATAACAATTTCTCTCTTGTTTCAAATGGGTTTAGCTCATTCTGATTTATGGTGTTGATTAGCTTTTTTTAGAAGTTTTAGATGCTGATGTTCGATAGTTTCTTTTAATCGTTCTTGGCTTGTATATTTTCTGCAATTTCAGAATGTGTCAAAAATTAGTGGGTTTGTCATACTTCTTCTTCATCTCTTTTGTTCAAGTTTTTCTCCTTCTAATGTTATTTTCTAATTTCTTTCTACAACCTTTAATTTCAGGGTCGGAAGAGATCTGAACATCTAACGTCCCAAAATCTGAAGGTGTGTTTAGCACTGCTTTAAAATTAACTCACCATCCATTCAAATTTCAGGGATTGAATTGAACCTAGATTCACCACTGCAAATTAAAATTATTCTTGATATTTTTTTTGTTCTCAGGATCGAATTTTAGGGGTGGAGTCTTGATCCCTCTTCTTGCAAGGTATCTTAATTTCTAATTTTCAAGTGGTTTTTTTTAATGGGCTTTCATGTACTTTAGGTTGCAGCCTTGCAGGCGATCTTGAAAACAGATATGCTGTTGAGAAAGCTATTTTCTGGGAACAAGTTCGTATTCTTTCTTGGGTTTTTCTATGATATACCCCTGTGTTTTTTCTAATTCTATAATGTACCCCTAATGTTTTTTTATTCTACACTGTACCCCTGTGTTTTTTAAGTTTTCTACATAGTACCCCTACGTTAAATGAACGTAACGTTTACCGTTATCTCTTTGCATTTCGGGCTTCTCTCTCAACCCTCCCCCCGCATGCCCAGCCCCCCGCCCACCCCCCGCTCCACCTCCGCAACCACCATGACCGCCCCCTGACCAAGTCCTCCACCCCCATAACCACCATACCGCCGCAACCACCAATGTTTTTATAAAAATCAACCCGCATTCAATCGTGGGGGTTGCGGAAATCGAAGGGAGGGGGGGGGCAACGGGAAATCGAAGGGAGGGGGTGGGGGCAACGGGAAATCGAAGGAGAGGGAGTAGTGGATGCGGGAAATCGAAGGGGAGGGGGTGGTGGGGTCAGGGAAATCGAAGGGGAGGGGGGGGGCAGCGGAAATCGAAGGGGAGGGGTGGGGGTTGCAGGAAATCGAAGGGGGGGGTTGGGGGTTGCGGGAAATCGAAGGGGAAGGGGTGGGGGGCTGGGCTAATAGGGGGAGGGGGTGGGGGATGCGGTGGAGGAGAGGGGGAGGGGGTCTGGCCGGGGGGGAGGGGGTTGTCCTCCATTTGTCCGGTCTCTCTTAAACTCAAACCCTAGAAACTTAGAACATTTCAGCATGTCATTTTCATTCACGCACTTCGTCTCTCCTCCTTCAATCGCCACCCACCTTTAAAAGCCTGTTCAATGTTTTTCTCCAGCAATTTTGTGAAGCTTCAGACCACAATGGCACAATTTGAAATATGGAACAATGTTTAAAGTTTGTTGGAAGGATAGCTTATTCATGTTTATTCTTCAAATTATTTTCAGTAATGAATTTTTGTAGGTTTTATTCAAGATGATATGTCTATTCAGTTGTTATTTAAGATCATATGGAATAAGATTTATTCATTTTGAGGTTGTTTTAGCATAATGTTCACTGGTTTTGAAATTCTCCAACTCCCTACAGGACATAGCACTGGTTACAAGATAATAACTCATCTAATGTATGCTTTTAACTTATTATCGATTTTGAAATTCTGGTAACATGTATGCATTGTTGTATTTGCTTAATAATTAGCTTGTGTGTTATCCTACTCCTCTTTTCATCTAATCAATTTCATAATCCTTACATGCTACTAAACCTTCTTTGTCCATTATTTCCAAGGGAAATCGTCCTCCATTGTTAGCCAAGAATTTTCTTGTACCTATTTTATTTGAATAACTAAAGAGATTGCTATTGTGATTATATAGTCTTACATTTCGGCAACAAAGCCCTTTCTTAATTTAATTTTTGATGCCTTGAAGTTTCACCTCCGTGTGCGTTATGGTATCTCCTCTAAATCAAGTAGCTTCGACCATTCTTGGCCATGAATCTGACCACCGTTCTACTATAGTTCAATATTTACTTCCCTGTGATTACCTTAAGCCAATGTCTATCAACTAGCACACTTACATATATATGCACACACACACACAACACACACACTATTACATATTTATATCTGCTTCCTGTTGGATCTTTGTGATTTTTTTTAAAATTTAATGCAACGGTGTTTATGTAAACAACAGGTGATGCAGTCATGCACATTTTTAGAAATTGATTCCAGGGTGCTCAGGAATCTCTTAAGAATTGTGGGTTTGATTTAGCAACATTACTCAACTGTAGATATATCATGTCTTCTAAACTGTAGAAATTGCTTTCACGATGTTTAGAAATGTCTGAATCCTTTCCAACATTGTATGATGACTGGCTTTACGGATTTTAAATTGCGGTATCTATCTCCTAATGCAGTCCTGTCCTCCTGTCTTCATCAAGTTGGACTTCAGCTACAACTCCAACAATTGGGGTGTCGGTGTTCCTCTGAAGGATCACAACGAGAGCAAATGGCCTTTGTGAGCTTTGTTTCTTTGACTAGCTTTCATTAAACTGCATGGATTCATATCATGTTGCCATTATTATTGGCTTCCTGTTCATGTTGAATACTTAGTCTGATGCATCTGTATTGTTGTATCTTTTCAGTAAAAAACCAAGATTGGCAAATCCATCCTCCAAGCCTGATAAGAGTCGCATACTCACATCATTACTGCTGTTGAAAATTTCACGAACTTGCTGATAATTAGATACTCTTCACCACTTTTTTGATTAAGAAGTGCGAAGGATGTTCAGGTTAGCACATGTTTTTGCATTGCTATCAAACTGATACTCTTAACAGCCTGTGTTGGTAAGTGATTTGAAATGATGGTAATTGTGATGAAATTTAGTGTAATTTGATAAGGGAAGTCTCATATTGAGGAGTCTTATGTCGAGGTCCATGGTTATGTTTAGCCACCCGCAAACAACTAATAATATTTCTTTATCATTCATTACCACTTGAGTGGTAATGAATTTTTATGAAGAATAACTCAGAGATTCATCAC
This sequence comes from Beta corolliflora, assembly GCA_947648045.1. Classification (NCBI taxonomy): domain Eukaryota; kingdom Viridiplantae; phylum Streptophyta; class Magnoliopsida; order Caryophyllales; family Amaranthaceae; genus Beta; species Beta corolliflora. Next base: position 61,629 of record CANSZD010001629.1, on the reverse strand, counting down.
CATGGTTGTTACCATGAGTTTTTCCTTATAGAATTACACATTCATTACCGTCACCGTTTTTTATTACCGCCTACCACAGGCCATAATAGTTGCACGCTACTTCTGGACTCTGGTAAGCGACAACTAACTGTTTGGGGCATACTATTTGTTGATACGATAACTAACTGCTGAGAAACATCAAAAGATTCCGTCAGTTTTAGCTACAACAATTACTCTTATAAACCAAACTCTTATAAATCAATCAAAATATAGAAAAAAAAACAAGCTTTAGCTTCTTATTAATTATTTCTAAACATATAAGTTTGTAACCTTTGCACTGGTGTTCTTTTGCTGCTGGTTCAGTTGTTGATGTCAAGGTATTGAGTTAAGATGGAATTGCTCCATTAGTAACTTGAGAGATTAGAGTGCCCCTTTATCATTTTATTCCTCTAAATTTTTCTAATTTCCCTTTGATTCATAATATATGTTCAATGATTCTTTTTCGTGGGTTGTGACCGTGTGAGTGGAAGTATTGTCATATCCTGTCAAATTTCTTATTTATGTGTACTTGCGTGTTCTGTTGGCAAGCCTCAAAAAATTCTCACAGACATATATGTTAGAAATTTAATGGTAAATAGTTAAGGGAAAAGTTGGAACAACTGATCTTTCAAATATAGAAACTTTTCATCCCTGCTTGTGTTATCAATAGCAAATAATACAAAGAAACTCAGTGAAGAACTCTAATCTATCATGAACAATAGTGTGGAAATAAGTTTTAGCCAACATATAGAGAATACCTGTTGATAAATCTGCCAAAGACAAGTAAAGAAACGGTAAACCGAAGCACCAGCTCTTAGTAAACGCTCACCATTATTGTTTCAACCCATCTACTAATTTATCCCATGTATGTTCTAGTCCCTGCCAAATATATATTCATGGTATGTGATCAACACATGCGCTGGAATAGGTGAATTTGTGGCTCCCAAATGTGCGGAAACAGGACTCTGCTTTCAGTGAGCAAGCTTCATGTGCTAGAATAAAATTGTTTGAAACATGGTATTTTCATATCTAAACAAACTCCTCCTGCCCTCCTATCTTGCATGTTGCATTAAAACAATAATGTTCGCCAAATTTTCCTTATTCAATTGATGTGTGTTGATAGTAAACAAGCAAGGTTTTGAATTCTTTTATTTTTAGTGGTTGTTTTTTTGGGTATAATAATCACATTTCTTCTGCTTCATTTTTTGCTCTTCTGATTCTGAGCGTTTTCTGCTATTTCTCCTAATCGTTAGTTCCATCAGATGCAATTTGACAGCGCAAGAAGCTTTAAATTCTTTACATTTTCATTATATGTCATACTTGTTTAATGGAAATCAACCTATGTTACTTCGACACCCTCTTTCACCTTGGGTGTCGCGTGTCTACTCGACACGACACGCGACACGACGCTCGACACGACACGCGACACGACGCTCGACACGACACGCGACACGACGCTCGACACGCCTGGTCGAAGTGTCCGAGTCGGGTATCGGAAAAGTGTCGGAATAGAGGTGTCGAAATCACCCTATGAGAAGAGAAAAAGAGAACAAAGAAAAGCACATTGAAATAGCAAAGGAGAAATCACAGATCTAGGGCTTGGATGACATACCTTAGATGTGAAACTGGAAAGTGAGGAGACCGAGCTTAGGAAAATTACCATGGGGATTTTGCTTTTCGATCAATTTCAAACTGAAAGGAGGACTCCATTGTTATTCGGTGCTATGATGTGATTGACACATAGAGGGAGAACGAAGAGAACTGAAGAAGATGAAAGAAAGAGAGAGAAGGTGGAAGGTGGAAGGTGGGAGGTCAAACGTGGGAATGGGTCATTCTAAAAAAAAGCAAAAACAAATACTACTAAAAGCTTGAAGTGTTATAAAGAAAAGCAAAAATAAATACTTATTAAATGTTTGCATTGACAGTTGACTATTGGAACTAGTGTCATAGTGTGTACTGTGTATATTGGAACATGGCCCTCATTTACTCTTGGAAAAATTGATAGGAACAGTCCCAACTATTGGCATTCCGCCATTTTCAGTCCCAACTAAGGATTATTTCTGAGCGGTCCCAACTATGCATCATTTTTGCCGAAATTGGTCCCAGCAGGTCAATGACCTGCTACAACAGGTAAAATACTTTTTTTTTTCTTTTTCTTTTTCACCACCACCTATTCAACATCATCCCACCACCCAGCACCACCAACACTTTCTCTCTCCACTCCAGAAACCACCACCCAAATCCCCTCCTCCACCATTAACAGTGGTTATAAAACCCATGACCATCTCTCTCTCCTCCATCTCCCTCTCTTTCTATGAAACCCCTCTTTCTCGCAGCACCCCTCTCTCTCCTCACCCACCTGCGTCGATGAACCTCCACCCCAAACCAAACCTTCGTCACTCCGACGAAGCACCCCCGAGGCCACCATTATCTTTGGTTGCATCTTCTCTATTTTGACTTGATATCTTCGTGTTGGATTTTTTCAGATTTCTGTTCTTCACTATTTTAGGGTTTTGCGATAATTTCTGCGTTGAGTGAATTTTGATTTCGATGTCGATGTTCAAATTATGCATACATTCGTTCACTTATTGATGATTTGCGGGATGATTCTTCTATGATTTGGTCTGATTTGATGCTCAAAGATATTCTCGTCGGATGATTTTGATTTCTGGTTTATCGAAGCATAATTCTAAATTCAGTTTATGATGAGTGATTTTCTTGAGACATGATTAAATTGAGACTTTGACGCTGATTTTCTTAGAATTCGATCTATCATATATACAATTTTGTTTCTCTCTTCTCTTGCATAAAATAACCTTAAGCTGCATCCCGACCGTATCGAGTAACGTCAGAAGTCATGAACTTCAATCGATGAGATGAAACAGAGCAATCAGTTGTCAGCGATGAAGGACACGGCGTCGTATCACTGCTATTCTCCATTCTATTGATAATCTCCACTTCATCAGTTTTCTCGCATAATTTATTCTCAGAAACCACCACATTCTCTTCCTCTAACTTAGAACTGCAAAAATCGATCAAATTCAGATGAAATTTTGACGATAATTCTCGAAAAACAGATGATCGAAGAAGATAAAATTGAGTTGCAAATTACAATGAAGTTGTTGTTGTTTTCGGGAGAATGACATTGGTTGAGAGAAGGAGAAGAGCGAGATGGTGTCGGGGGGGGGGTGGGTTGGCGGGGAGGGGGTGGGAGGGGAGGGTTGGCAAGGGAGGGTATTTCGGGGTAGCTGGAGAGGGGGTGGGAGGGGGAGGGTTAGCAGGTGAGAGAGGATAGGATTTTTGGGGTGGATGGGGAAGGGGTGGGAGGGGGAGGGTGGCAGAGGGGTGCCATGGGAGGAAGCAGATAGGGGAGAGAAAAAAGAAGAAGGAAATTGAGTTAAGAAATTAAAAAGAAAATTTTTTTACTTGTTTAACAGTGTCAAACCTTTAATTAATTTCTAAAAAATGATGCATAGTTGGGACCGCTCAGAAATAATCCTTAGTTGGGACTGAAAATGGCGGAACGCCCATAGTTGGGATTGTTCCTATCAATTTTTCCTTTACTCTTTTACTTATTAAACCAACGTCAAAAACAAATATCTGCTATTCTTTAGTTATAAAAATTTTCAATGGTAAAATTTTAAATTTAAATTCTACCTACTTTTTAACAATTTTACAACTTGTTTAGGGGAAAAAAGGTGTCGGGATTTTTTTCCGACACTTATACGATACCCGTGTCTATAAAACTGGTCAAGACACTCTTTTGACCGTATTCCCGTATCGGCCATACTTTTGGAGTAGAGTGTCGGGTCCTCTGATCCCTACTTGGATACGACACCCGTATCCGTGTCGGAGTAACATTGAAATCAACCATCAATAGTGATGCCCTCTTTCTCACTTTCCTACTTTTAGTTACATGACCTAAAATCAGTTATCGAGGAAGTGATCAGCTTCTATCATAAGGTAATTGGATGATTTTAGCCATGGAATTGGAATCTTTCCTTCACGGCCAAGATCTGTTTCTTTGTATTACATGGTATGTGCTTCCATAAGACGTTGAAGTGTGGTTCCATTAGGTCTCTGCTTCACTTCTGCAACCCAATCTTTCCTTCACTGTTAATTGCTATCTCTTCATCTTTTTCCAGCCCACTAATGTCAAGGTGATTTCTGTTTTAATTTCTCTTAATTGTCGTGGTTATTTTTCTGGGTATAATAATGTATCAACTATGTAATGGTTTGGTTCAGTTTCAAACTTGCCTTATTGTTTGTTCATCTGCATTTGTCTTTCTATTTCCTCCGATCTATCAATTTCTTTCTTTTTTGCGTTGCTTAATTTTGAGAAAATAATTGCAAGGTAACACTAATTTCCTTTGCTTACTTTTAGTTTTCCTTTTCCGACATTTCATATCTGAAGTTGTTTGATGATTTCTTTCAGTTTTGGTTAGAGATTCTTTTGTGAAGCTTGAACATTTGGCTCAAATTTTGATGCATTCTCTTCGCTACAAAGTTGCTTAGTTATTTCATTCATTAGTTCTTTGCAGATTTTTCTGTTGATTACTTGATTTGGATCATGATATGGGGGAGTACGCCTAGGTTTTTGATAACCTGGGCTTCGAGTTTAGGGAATGGGTTCAATTCCAGTGTCGTCTTTGCTGTTTCACTGTCTTGTGTGTTGGGTTGATGATTAGCTTCTCTGATTTTGATGCTAGGGAGACAGTTATTGGTGCTCCATTTCAGCTTTAGTCTGCAGATCTCGGGTTTATTGCTCTGTTATTTCAGCATTGAAGATGGTTCTTATTGCGACTTGTTCTTGGAGGTCATACTCTCACAGATCACTAATTTTTTTTGTGGCTGGAATCTCAACTGTTTCATGATTTTAATGAATTTACTTGGTTGTTTTGTTTCATCAATTGTGTTTAGATACTGATGTTGCTTTTCTTAAGCAGTGTAAAACTAATGTTTCCTTAATAGAGGATGTTTAGAACTAATTTAAAGCATTTCATCAAAGATGAGATGTTACTGTTTGATCCTCTAAGACAACCATTTCCATGCTTGCTTATGTTTTCTTGTGGCCTCTAGAAAGTGTTATATGATAAAGTTAATTTTGTATGGCACTCATAGAGGTCTCATAACAAGCTTAAAGACAGGTTTCCAAATGGATAGAAATGTTTTAAAAATCAAGCAACAAATATTAGTTACCCAAATCCAACGGCAAAGTTCTACGTTTATAAATTCTTTAGAAGCATCCTTGCTGTTTCATGAGCATTAGCTTTACACTTTTCTCCTACCCTTGAAGTCCCTCACATTCGTCTATGTTCTCCTATGTTTCTTCTCTCAATTCGTTTGAAATTTTTATTATTTTATATGAACAAATGCCCTGAAATTGAAGAACAACGATAGATCAAGGTGAATTGAAAGAAGGCAATGCATAAACATCAATATAAAAAGAAAGGTATTCTTTGTTAATGTACTAAATAGTCATGTTAAAGCTCTTAATGTGGGTTTTCCCTGGTGACCTGTAAAGACACTATGTTCATCTTACTATTTACTTAGCTTATGAGGAAAAAAAGACAAAAGGGAGGAGGGAGCTAGAATGGCAGGAAAGGAGAAAGTGAAAAAGAAGGAAATGTGGCCATAATAAATACTTTCTCTTTTGTCTTAGTCTAATTATATAGGCTCGTTGAAATCTTACTATTTACTTAACTTATGAGTGAAAAAGGATAAAGGGGGAGGAGGGTTGTTAGAATGGGAGGCGAGGAGAGAGAGGGGGTGGAGGGAAGAGGAATGGTTGAAAGTGATGGAGAAGATAAAAGTTATTGGGAGGGCCAAACTATTTAATCCCATTCCCAATCGCCCTTAAAAACCCCAATCCCTCCAAACAAATATGGGATTACTACCCATGGGGATTTAAAATCCCAATCCCTCCCTTTAATCCCCACAAACAAACACCCCATATGTGTTGTATGGATATTTGATTTTTTAAATTTTTAATTTTTTAAATACGATCGGATACTAGTAAGAATCATTTTACAGAAAATGATTTTATTTAATGTAAACATCACCTCATATCAATCAATTATGAAGTTGAACATTCCAAAGTCTTTTCCATCATGTTTAAGATTTTTAATAAAATTCTATGGGGCAATTGGATGTAAAATATATTTGCATAAATGATGTGTTATTTAATATGATGTGTCAATTATTTTTTTTCTTTTATCGAAATAGAGATTGTATATGCTCTTTATTATATTAGATTGCATTAGTGAATATGCCTAAGTATTAGGTAAAACCTTTTACGTAGATAATATTTCATGAATTGTATCATCTATTTGTTCACCATAATTATTGGAAGAATATCGTGAATGTACGTATTGTTTCAAATGTTTTTAACTTATAATGAAATCATTATATATAAATACACTAAATAAACAAAAAAAAATCGTGCATTTTACACGGATCTTAAACCAAGTTGTGTGTGTAAATATATATTTATGAATATTAGAAAGCATAGAAATACTTATTGTGGGATTGGGTAACACTTACGATGTAGTAGATAATTGCCATTAGCACGTGAGTGGAGTTTGAGAGCTGTTAGAAAATATTCAGTTTGATTGAAAGGGGTGCATGTCCCATTCTTGTTCCACTCATATTTGTAAAAATTAAAATACTTGTCAAAGTTAGCCGGGTAATATATCAAGTTGGGCCACTCAACTTCTAGGGTAGATCTAAAACTATCCAAATTTGACTTGTGCAAGGTTGATCTATAGCAGTATGTACTGGCTTTAGAAGTGTATGGCTTTTGAAGATTTGTGTTGTACTGGTTGTAATTTGGCCACAACCCGTGTATAATAAACCTTTCAAAATTGACGCCATGCATCTAATTATTGTGACAAATAGTGCCATTTGTTTCACAAAAATCTACCCCATATTCAAGAGCTAATATATAATTATGGGTCCAAGATGGGTTTATTTTTGGATAGATAGTAGATTACTAATATCCTGTGATGAGGTAATAGTGTGGAAAAAAAAATGTAGTTAATGATAAAAGGAAAAAGGAACAACTTTTCATTTTGAACTAGTATTTTGGCTCGGGCGATGCCCCGGGTCAGTTACAATTATCAAATATATTATTATTCATAAGTTTCATGATTAATTTTATTAGTTTTTTGAAAATTTCTATCTGAAAACTGGATAATGGACGTTATGGCATGATAAGTTGTTTGTTTTTAAAAAAAACTTGTAAGTAATTGGGGGATAAAAATAACAATCTCAATGGAATTATAAGAATTTAATTGTAGTGGATTGGTGGTTAAACTCTCACATTTCATTTCAAAGGTCATGAGTTTGATTCCTAGTAGCTACATAAATCTTGGAGTGACTAAAGATTTTTGGCAGGAAGATATGCTTAGTTAGGGTTTCCTCCCTCTTTTATATGGGATGTCAAAATCTTTTTTGAATTTTTTTTTTCATTTTGTTTGGGCAATGATCTTTCTATTATTGTTGATATCTTGGTGATGTTGAAGAGAAAAAATTGCATAATATTTTTGAGGTTCATGATTTTTTTATCATTAACCAATATTTTTGAGGTGCATGATCTTTTTATCATTAACCAATATTTGTTGAGGTGCATGATCTTTTTATAATTAACCAATATTTTTTTTAGCACTAACGCCCCCCCTCAAAAAAAACCCAATATTTTTTGAGGTGCATGATCTTTGTATCATTAACCAATATTTTTGAGGTGTTAAAACAAAAAAAAACGTTCCTCTCTGTCTCTCCTAATTACATATTCTGTTCTCAATTACTTTCCCTTTCTCTCCCCTAATTACTTCCTTGTCTTACAATCTTTCAATTCCAATATTTCTTAAACCTTCCATATTCCATTAAGTTTGTTGTTTTAATATCTACCAATTCATAAAAACAACCAATTTAATTTTCTAATTTCATTTTGAGATAAACCGGAGTAATGTCATTCATGAAATTTATATTCTCCTATTGAATATTGCAATTACCATCTCTCAGGATCTTTTGATGCACAAAGATAGAAGATAACTTGCAGATTTGATGGTAATTGTGCTTTTCATTTCCTTTTTTTTTCTGGTTTTTTCACCAAATACCCCTGACAAATTAAAAAATTCATGATATACCCTCAATGTTCCAAAAATTCACCATATACCCCTGACATTTCAAAACTGTTCACAACTTACCCTTTTTGTTAATGTCCGTTAACTGGGCATGAGTTTGAAACTTAATGCACCATATACCCTTTCATGTAAACTTATTTCACCAAATACCCTTTGATGCTACAACGGCTATTTTTCCAGATTTAAAAAACTAGACGTTGGGTTTTAGCTTATAAATACAACAGGTTTTATGGCTGTTTAGCATCCCCTATTTTTAACAGCAATTGCTTCACTTTAATGTAATGAGTTCACATACTAAAAGCTCCTCTTCTTCTCACGAGTTTCCATATGTTAAGGTCCCTAACTATTACTGTAGTTGTAGAAGAAGATTTAGCATTTGAAGTTCAGAGACAGCAACAAATCCAAGCAGTCTATACTATAAGTGCGATGATTGCAACAACTTCAAATGGTGCAAAGGGACATTTGAACAAAAATTACAACACCCAACAAGAATATATGAGCAGGGGCAGCAGACTTATGTCAGGACAGAATAGAGGAAGCAGATATGAAGAGGAAGAAGACAGTGCACCAAGTAACCAGTTCAGAGAAGAAGTGAAGCAACTTAGGAAGAAAGTTAAACAACAACAAAAATTAATGACAACAACAATTAAAATAGGGCTAATCATGTTTGTGGTGCTAATATTTGTAATCTTCAAGTGAAGCACATAGTTGTAATGTTTAGTTCAAAAAGATAACTGCCACCTATTTGCTTTACAAAAGTAGTATGGCCTCTTGGCCTTTAGCATTGTAATCCTATTTGCAACTTAATGCACAAAAAATTCATATTTTGGCTTGCTTGCATATGTAATGAGTGCTATACAAAAAGTTATATTGTCAAACCCTAACCCCAAAAAACTGTGCAAAAGGACAATAATCACTTCTTGGCCCTCTTAGGTAGTGCTTGACTGGTGGAAGCTCCATCTGCCTTGGAATTCTTCTTGGCCCTCTTAGGTGGTGCTTGGCTTGTAGAAGCTGCAGCTGCCTTTCTCTTGGTGCCTTTCCCCTTCCCTTTATCAGTTCCACAAGTCCTAGAATTGTGGTCCACTTCCTTGTATTTTTTGCACCTAACAGAGCTGTGCCTCTTCCCTTTCTTAGCTTCTCTCCTCCTTTGCTTTGTAGGTCTGCCAAGTGTTCTCTTGATATCAGGGGGGGCAATGTGAGGGAGGTTGAACTCAGGCCACTGAGTGGGGTCAGGCATAGGGTGGATATGATCACCATAAGTGAGCTTGTATGCTGCCCCCTTGAAGTTTGGGGAAACAAAATCAGCAGCCTCAAGCCTTTGATTGAATATGACCCTTAAAGCATGTTTGCAAGGGATGCCTGAGCCTTGCCATTTCCCACACCCACATTTAGAAGTGGTAAGCTTAATAGGGAAGTTCACATTGCCATCCCTCACCTCATACTCACCACCTCCACATGCTGTGGCATAACAGAACCTTGACTCATCACTCCTTACTTCCAAAATCCTCTTTGCATACTCTGTGAGTTCATTTGGACCCATGTCCACAGCTTTATCAAACCTTGCTCCAGTCCTCCTCATGCACCATGTTCTTATTTATGCAAAAAAACCAAGAGGATAAACCATGTCATTAATTAAGTGCAATATTTAAAAGCAAGAAAATGCAAACAAAAAAACCAATACCTTCAAGTAGGGTCAGTACAGGTAAGTCCCTGTATGGCTTAGTGCAGGCATTGAAAGATTCCACAAAATTTGTGGTGTTGTGATCACAACAAACACCACTGTCAAAGAATGATCCGCTCCACTACTCTGTACACTTCTCTAAATACTCAACAACTTTGGGATTGTACTTGACTATCTTTTCCATGGCCTTAGTGTGCACATAGTGGTTGTAAGCATTAGCTGCAGTCCAGAAAAGTTTATAGAAGGTTGTCCCACTGAAGCCTTCCTTCTTGCAATTGCTGTAGAGGTGTTGACAACAAATTCTCCTTGTTGCCTGAGGGAACACATCTACCAATGCTGACTCAACACCCTGCAAATAAGAAAACAAGCTATGCTCAAATCATTTAACTGGCAAGTAAATTAATGTGAAGAAATTAACACAATAAGTTAAGGATGTTACCCTCATCCTATCACTGATGAAGGTCCATTCAGTCCTCTTGCACCCTTCTTGCAAAAAAACCAATTTCAGATTGCTGAAGAAGTAGCTCCATGAAGCAATGCTCTCAGTTGGCACAATAGCATAGGTAATGACAAAAATTTCATTATTGCCATCTATGCTAACTGCTGTCAACAAAATCCCCTTGTAGGTGCCACTCAGATGAGCTCCATCTATCCCAATAATGGGTCTGCATCCTCTAATGAAGCCCTTAACCTGAGCACTGAAGGCTATGAAGCAAGACTTGAACTTGGGCTCACTTTGGGTTGTGTCTCCTGTCCAACTGATGAGGGCATAACTACCTAGGTTTGTCTCCTTAATCACCTCAGCATACCTAGGAAGCATACTATATGCCTCCTCAAAGCCCCCATAAATTTCCCCCCTTGCCAAACTCTTAACCTTGTACAACAACCTTTTTTTTTACCCTTAACCTAAACCTATTCATGCACACAGTTTGGAGGGACTCAACAGAAATGTCTGGGTTTCCTCTCACCTCATTAGCCAACTGCTTGCAAAGCCACTTAGAACTCACCATGGGGTTCTCCTCCAGTCTCCCACAAGTTGTATGCTCACCCCTTAGTGTCTTAATTGCCCAAGATACATTATCACTCAGCACTGATGCATATATCCTCCATTCACAACATTCCATAATACAAGTGGCTGTGAATCTCTTCTTATCAGCCTTCTCTATGTTCAATCTAAACCCCTCCTGTATACAAAAATCCCTCAAAATATCTAGGAACTCCTCTTTGTTGGGGAAGATAAGCCAAGGGTGCAATTTGATTGATCCAAAGGGTGCATCACACTAAATTGTCCCATTTTTATACAACTTGTCTGTTGATGCACTACCATCAAGGTGATCCTCAAAAGTTTTGTCACCTATATCATCCTCTACATCAATACTGATTTCATCCTCAATGGAATCAGTTTCAAAAATTTCATCCCCACTGCTCTCATCATCATCCATCACTTCAAAATCATCATCACTCTCATCCTCAGTAGACTCCACACTCACCTGAGGTTGACTTTCAGTTAGCTTCCCCCTCCCCCTGCTATTCCTTACATCAGCTTTCATCTTAGGCCTTGGGATCCCAAATTTAACAGCAGTACTCTTAGGTATCCTAAACCCAACAGGCCTACTCCTTTTTGGCTTTGAGGGGGGTAGTGATGTTGGCTGGGATGACTGCCCTTTTTGGCTTGCAGCAGGTTGTGTTGAGTGGTGTGGTTGTGTTTAGGGGGTTGTGTTGAGTGGTGTGGTGAATGGGGTGGTGAGTAAAGTGGTGGTGATTAAGTTAGGGGGCTAGCTGGTGGAGGTGAGGGAGGTTGTTGTGGTTGTGAGGGTGTGGCAGTTGGAGGTGAAGGAGGTGCTGGTGAGGGGTTAGGTGGTGTGGCAGGTGGTGGTGAGTGGTTTGGAGAAGCAGGTGGTGTGGCAGGTGGTGGTGAAGGCTCATTCTGTTGGTCTTGTGATGGTGGGGGTTGTGAATCCCTTGGAAATTCCTCAACATGGTCTTATGAGGAGTAAACCCTCATGTACTCACAGACAACCTCAGGTTGCTCTGCATCCCTAACTGGGACCTCCACATCCAATAGGAGCCTCCTTAACTCCTCTTCTTCCCTTTCAACCTCCTCCTGTTTTCTCAATCTTTCTTCCTCTTGACTGTTTTTCGGTTCCTCCTCCCTCTCCTTCCTTAACCTCTCCTCAAAAAGCCTCCTCTCGTTCCTTGACCTCTCTCTTAGCTTGTTCCTTCAAAGCTAAATATGACCTAAACACTATCCCAGGACTGTTTGTTTCCTCAACCCACAGTTCTATGGTGTCACTACCCACATACATATCCCACAACTTTGTCAAGTCCATGTCAGATGCAAGCTCTGTTTTCCTATTTGTTCTAGGCCCTTTGAATAACAACCTAAATGCTTTGGGTAAGTATACATTTTGCTTCTCAGACTCAGTAACTATTTCCTCAAACAACCCAATCAAATGACACAAGTCAGTGTCACAAACCCTAACATCAAACTCATGAGAACCATAGTGCATCAACAACCAAACAGCTACCATCCTAACACATGCACATCAAATCAAACAACAAAAAAATTCTACTTTTAGCAAAATGGAGACTTCAAAGCATATCAAACAAACACATAAACCCAGAAATTAACCCTAAACATAATGCGAACCAACTTTAACTAACTTGAGTTCAAATTTTGTTCAAAAATTTTAATTTTGCCCTCCTCGAACTTTCCAAATTGCTTCCTCTGCTTCGTTATTCTTCAACACCACCAATGATTGCGTCTTCGTGTTCAGTAGTCCAAGATGAATCACTCAGCAACTTCGTTCACTTCGAAAATTTCTAGGGTTTTTTTTTCAAGATTTGGGGTGAACAAAGATTAGGAGAGAAGAAGATGAAGGGCCCTAATTTTTTCTTTCATAAACTGCAACAACAGGACGTGTCCAGGAAATAAATGCCACCAAAACACTTAACAATAAGTGGGGGCAAACTTGTAAATACATGGTAACGGCGACTTAACTGACGTTAAAAAAAGGGTAAGTTGTGAACAGTTTTGAAATGTCAGGGGTATATGGTAAATTTTTGGAACATTGAGGGTATATCATGAATTTTTTAATTTGTCAGGGCCGGGGTATTTGGTGAAAAAACCGTTTTTTTTTTTAAAAAGAACAATTAACTAACTCAGGCTTAGATTAGTATCTTCAAGTTTTAGGCTGCAGTTTCCTTCGTAAACATTGTATTCATCTTATTTTACAATTTTTTGATTGGCTTTATATTCTGTAGTTTTGTATTCACTCCAATTTACAATGGCTGTGTTTTTTCTTCCAGTTTCTAGGATGGTATTTTTCCAGTTTATTTGTTTATTTTAGCACAAATATTTTTGTAGTCTGTTCATATAAATCTCCTGTTCTTTTTCTCTAATGGAATATGATCACTAATTCCGCTTTATTAGTCTTAGATGGTATGCTAGATTTGGGAAAACTCCTTAATTGGAGTGATTACCATTGATCAATATTTATAGTGATACATCTTAGGATAGTCCTATTATGATTAGGAAACCTATCCAGAGTATAATTCTAGGAATAAAATATATCCTAACTATATTTATATTCTATCACACCCCCACAGTCGGAGCGGGAGGAGGGCGAACGCTGATACCGGACTTAAACTCCAAGAATAACTGCCGTGGAAGACCTTTAGGGAAAATGTCTGCAAACTGATATCTAGTAGGAACATGCAACACACGTACCTGACCCAACACAACCTTTTCCCGAAAAAAATGAATATCCATTTCAACATGTTTGGTGCGTAGGTGTTCTACTGGGTTGCGGGATAAATAATAGCACTGACATTATCACAATAAATAATAGTAACCTGTCGGAGAGGACAATGTAACTCCAAAAGAAGATTACGTAACCAACAAGCTTCCACGACAACATTTACGACGCCTCGATATTTTGCCTCAACACTTGATCTAGAAAGAGTAGTCTGACGCTTAGACTGCCAAGAAATCAGGTTATCACCGAGAAAACAACAATAACCAGAAGTAGAACGGCGAGTGTCAGGACACTCACCCCAATCAGCATCAGTATAAGTGATCAAACGCAAATGAGTAGTAGGATATAAATGTAATCCATGATCAATGGTACCCTGAATATAACGCAGGATGCTATTTAATGCATTATAATGAGTCTCCCGAGGATCATGCATAAAAAGGCATACCTGCTGAACTGCATAAGCAATATCAGGACGAGTAAAAGTGAGGTACTGCAAAGCACCTGCTAAACTGCGATAATGAGTCGGATCGGCCACAGGAGGACCCAAATCTGCACTAAGCTTAGAGTTAGTGTCAACAGGAGTCGCTGTAGGCTTACATGTCCCCATACCTGCGCGCTCCAACATGTCCTATGCATACTTTTTCTGAGAAAGAAGCATGTAGGAAGGTGTACGAGTAACTGAAATACCCAAAAAAATAACTGAGTGGCCCCAAATCAGACATAGGAAATTCAGATTTCAAGTGAGCAATGATACGGTCCCGAAAAGCATCAGAAGATGTGCATAAAATAATATCATCAACATATAGAAGAAGATATGCCATATCGTTACCCTGACGAAAAGTGAATAAAGAGTTGTCACTCTGAGCAACAATAAATCCCATCTGAAGAAGAAAATGCGCAAAACGCTGATACCAAGCCTGGGGAGCTTGTTCGAGGCCATAGAGAGCCTTGCTAAGGCGACAGACATAATGAGGAAATCTCTAATCAATTAAACCGGGGGGTTGATGCATATAGACTGTTTCCTGTAAGTCACCATGTAAAAAAGCATTTTTTACATCAAGCCGATGAATAGACCAGTTTCGAGCCATAGCTAATCCCAACACTGTACGAATAGTAGCAGGACGAACAAGTGGACTAAAAGTTTCATCACAATCCACACCAACCTCCTAAGACCTGCCATCACAAACAAGACGAGCTTTGTGCCTTTGAAGGTCACCTTTATCATTTTCTTTTTGAGTATAAATCCGCATGGAGCGCGCCAGAGGAAGACGGGGTCTGTGGGCCTGGGTGAGGAACTGTACCGGAGCGCTGGGCCTGGATTGTTACTGTTAGTGAGGTAAGATGGGACTGCCAGAATGGGGAGACAAGTGGGCTAGGCCCTGAATCTTCAAGGAAGGAGTAATCAGGAGGCCTATAAGGATCCAAATTCCTAAATGGAAAAGAAGACTCATCAAAGGTGACATGACGAGAGATTATTATTTTATTGGTGGCAATATCTAGACACCGATACCCCCGATGATGAGATGGATAACCAAGGAAAATGCACGGGGTGGAATGAGGAGCTAATTTGTGAGGAGTAGTAGCAGTTAAGTTTGGAAAACAGAGACATCCAAACACCCGAATATGATCATAAGCAGGGGTGATATTAAATAAAACTGAGGCAGGAGGAGAATTATTTACTGTCTTAGTAGGCAAAAGATTGACAAGATAGGTGGTCGTTTCAAGTGATTCTACCCAATATTGTGGAGGAACAAAGGCATGACAAAGAAGAGTGCGAGACATATTGTTTAATGTTTTTATCATGCGTTCGACTTTTCCATTTTGTGAGGAGGTATGAGGACAGGAGAAACGAAAGATTATTCCATGTTGAACACAAAACAATTTAAAAGGGCTATTATCAAATTCCCGACCATGATCACATTGGAAAGCTTTAATGGGTCTCTCAAATTGAGTTTGAACATATTGGCGAAAATGTAAGAATTTTTGATAGACCTGAGATTTAAATTTAAGAGGAATGGTCCACACAAAATGAGTGAAGTCATCTAATAGCACCAAATAATATTTATGACCCTGAGAACTACGAATAGGTGAGGTCCATAAATCAGCATGAATAATATCAAAAGCAGAACGAGTAGTACTATTAGATTCATAAAACGGCAAACGAAGATGTTTTCCTACTTGACAAAAATTGCAAAAATCAGAGTGATGTTCCTTAGTACAATGAATTAACTCTCTATTCCTAAGAAAGCTTAAAACTTGGGATCCTGGATGTCCAAGGCGATCATGCCAGGTAGTGGATGTGGCTGTGAGGGCGGTGGCTAGACATGTAAATGGTTGAGTGTTGGTCACGGGATAGAGCTCCCCCGAACTATTGCACCTCACTATTATAGTCCCCGTGCGAAGGTTTTTCACAGAAAAGCCATAGGGATCAAATTCAATGGAGGCATTATTATAAGTGGTAAATTTTCGGACGGAGATAAGGTTTTTAATAATTTGTGGGGCAAATAAAACATCACGGAGGGCTAAAGGTGGGTGAGGAGCGGGGAGGGATGAGTGACCATAACCATGAACAGGAATGCAATGACCATTACCAACTAAAATATAATTAGGAGTGCTTAAATTAAATAAGGGCATTAGAGTACCTGACGAGTTAGTCATCTGAGATGTGGCGCCGAAATCCATGTACCAAGAGTTGTCCTGAGGAAAACTCATCGTGGAAAACGAGTTCCCTAACTCAGTGGGAGTCATAAGGGGCCATACTCAAAATGGTGACTTGGGGAAGCATAATGGGCCTGGGGCCCATATTGGGCGAACGGGGCATAGGATGCGGGCTGGGAGTAGCGTGGGCTTAGGCCTGGGGCGTACTGGGCTGGGGCAGGGGCCCTGTACTGTTGAGGATAAGGAGTTGGGCCAGGAGCCCAACCCCACGCTGGAGCCTGGTGCCGCTGCGTTGCTGGGCCAGCCCACGATGATGGGCCTTGTGTTGTGGACTGATGGGGATGCTGTCCAGCGATATTAGTTTGCTGCTGTTGGGAACCACGGCCATGGCCACGGCCCCTGCCGTGGCGGCCACCTCTGCCACGACCGCGTCCACCACCACCACGTTAGTTGGACTGCGGTGGCTGTTGCGGTAGTGGGGTGGTGGTTGTGGCGGCGGGAGGACCGTGAGCAATAAAAGAGGAAGACGGGGGAGCCGAATCTCGTGCCCACCGAGATTCTTCAAGTAAAAGTCGGGATCGAGCAGATTCAAACGAAGGTAAGGGTTCCGTTTGTTGAATCATCGTAGCCACAACATCAAAATCAGTACCATTAAGACCAGAAACAAGCCGAAGAACTAATTTTTGCTCCGAAACCGGTTGATCAAGATTGGCAAGTTGATCATTCAAATTCTTTAATTTTGTGCAATATGACAATACATGAGAAAAATTTGATAAGTGAAGGGAATTAAATTGATTTTCAAGATAGACAGCCCGAGTATGTTTATTATCCTGAAAAATATCCTTCAATTTATTTCAAAGAGCTTGTGCGGAATCCCTACGACAAAGAACTGTCTGTAATAGATAAGAGGAAATAGTACCATAAATCCATTGTTTAACAATGGAATCAAGACGTAACCATAACGCAGCAGAGATGTCTGAAGGGCGTTTGGTTTTAGTATTTATATGATCTAAAACATTAAAGGCATGGGAATGGCAGTCAAACAACTCAACCCAACTGGAATACTGAAAGTTCTCACGATCAAGAATCAAAGGAATGCAATTTTTAATATTATTGACGGAGAGCGCGGGATGATATTCGGTTGGGGTTTGAGGGTGGGGTGGGTCGTTTGATGGTACAACATCATCTTTAGCCATAATGCACCGTAATTAATTAGTGTAGAAAGGTTGGATTTTTGTTTGTTTGTGTGAGGAAAAACCACAACACGTGGGTGTTGATTATTATGGCAGCAAGAAGGCACAATCCACAAAGCAATAATGTGGTGGAAGAAGTAATCTGGGTGGCGCAAAGCAGTAGAAAAGTAATGGCGGAAGAGTAGTGGTAAAACGCACGTCCCAAAAACGAAAAATTATTGTGGAACCTAGAGTTGTGATACCATGCTAGATTTGGGAAAACTCCTTAATTGGAGTGATTACCATTGATCAATATTTATAGTGATACATCCTAGGATAGTCCTATTATGATTAGGAAACCTATTCAGAGTATAATTCAAGGAACAAAATATATCTTAACTATATTTATATTCCATCATGGTTTGAGTGTGTGATAATTAGGCATTAACTAATTGTAAGATGTTGTTTCTTATATGTTTAAAGCTAGAAAATAAGATCTAGGTACAATGAATGTGGACCACCGCTAGTCACCACTAATATTAGAGTTCGTTTTTGAAGAGACGGTCTCACGTTAGTGTTAACGTGAGACCAGCTGATGTCATGCTGACATCACGCGCGTGCATCAAACTAGCAGCGGGATTAGTTAAGCGCTTGGACCTATTAGTTATGCTAGCCTTAAATTGCTTCTGGATGGATTAGTTAAGCGTTGAAGTATATTAGTTAGACGCTTAAGTATATTAGTTACGCGCTGAAGTATATTAGTTATATCATAGAAACCAGATTATAACGCATTTCATTGGCCCTAATTTCAGTATCATGCATAAATCATTCTCTTTTTATTCTCTAATCCATTGAGACGCCTTAAAACCTGCATTATTTTCCTCCTCCATTCTCTGTCTACAACTTGAATTCGTTGTTTAATTTCAATGTAAGTAAAATATTTGAGCACGAGTTTGCAATGACAATGTCCACAAACACTTACTTTGTTGTTGTTTCACCTGACAAGATGCCTATCATGTTTGAAGTGAAAGAAGAGTTTGACACAGATCCATATCACAAAAGGTAATATATACTGCCCATAATCAGACGATAACTTGCACTTGCAAAATGGTCCTTGAAATGATGTAAAACAATAAATAGGGATACATATTTTGAAAGAAAGGTAAGGGTATTTTGGAAAGTTTATGTAGAAATGAAGGATAATTTGGTCCAAACAAATTGATTAAAAGGAAAATAAGCACACCATTTTGGTACACCAAAAAAGGAATGCGAGCACTATATTATGGGACGAAGTACCAACTTTTAAAGGACTTTCTTAAAATAATCCAAATTAAAAATTACGATTATTTATGTTAATATTTTCTAATTGAGTTCCAATGACGATAAGTTGATTAATGGAATATGTGGAGATGAAAAGTCCACAAACACGGCAAAATTGACTTAGAGGTCAATGGTATGCGCCTAACAATTTCTTAAAATTCTAATTAAAGAGAAATGATTGGTCTCTATTACAGTTGGGCCACCTTCATTACTAACTCCGTCACATTCATTACTACTTCGTTAATATACCGGCGCTAATGTGGGGATTATGAATTTATATAGTATGAATATCAAATACTTCTTCTCTATTTCTAAAGTAGGATTAACATATCTACTTTGATTTAGGGGTGTTCATAAATATCCGATACGGGCGATCCGATCCGTGATCCGGTCGATCCGATCCGATTCGGATATCAGATCCGCTTTTCTAGTTTTCGGATATTTCGGATCGGATATCCGAAAATTTTCAGGTCGGATACAGATCGGATTTTATATTTTTGGATATCCGAAAATATCCGAAACATGGAAATTTTTCGGTTTTTTCCAGATATTTTCGGATATCCGATCCGGAATATATGTTTTCAAGGCCGGATATCCGAAATATACGATGATCCGATCCGAAACATATTTTATGAACTTTTCCTTTGAAAATTTCAATTTTTTTTAGTTTCCGGATATCCGATGATCCGATTCGAAATTTCGAATATCCGATCCGATCTGAAATTTTTCGGATCGGATTCGGGTCGCATTTTTCCCGATCCGGAATTTCGGATCGGATCGGATATCCGAAATGAACACCCCTACTTTGATTAGGAATTCAGTGGATTACAGATTTACTTGGTGGAAGAAGCCATACACATCCTATGATATATATACCTAAAAAATGCACAAAAGGGTTCTTAAGCCAAGCAATACGCTACTATTGAACACTTATATGACGATAATCATCCTTGTCATACCTGTTTGGGCTGAATTAATCAGTAGCCCAATAAAGGTATAAAAGCCCCCAAAGCTCGGGACATGTGGCAATGGTGGGTCCCACCATTGGGTTGACCTAATCTCAGAGGTTTGGGGATCCCAAGCAATCATTGCCTGAAAAGGCAGCATGGCCGTTGATCCCAAGGAAGCCCATTCAATCCATGCTTCCTATTTGGGAACTCCCAACACTATAAATACCAACAGCCTCATCAATGAACAGGTACTGAATTCTCAACCAACAAACCAGAGCATCTCTCTCTAGATTCTCTCTCTACCTCAATCACCACTGACATGAGCGCCGGAGGGGCGATCTCGGAAACACCCCCAGGGTAGTCTGACATTGTTTTGCAGGATTCAGGCATACGGACATCGGAGCTCATGCGAACGCTCTTGGGGCCCACATCATAACTCACAACCTATTACAATCCTTAATTTCTTAGTAGAAACAGTTTGGCGCCGTCTGCGGGGAAGTTATAATCAAAGTTACTTCGCCACCACTCAGTAAAGATCTACTTCGCAATGGCCCCAGCCAAGGGCACTCGCACCAGACAGCCCTCAGCGCAGGCTCAGAGGTCCGAAAGAGATCCCTCACCATCTCACCCACAGAGGTCTGAACGGCCCAAAACGCCGACCGTTCAAACCCTCGACCATGAAGAAGAACAGTCCATCGAAAATGGACATGATCCATCATTGCAGCTACAACAAGCTGACCCCCATCCTATATCCACGGCGGATATAAACTTGATAGCCGCTCAGCTCCAGCAGACCTTGCAGCAAAGCCTGATGGACATGTTGGCCAACTTACAGCAGGGACGCCCTCTTCAGCCCCCTAAAGACCAAGCCCTGGTCTCTTCCCTCCGGGCGGAGAACCAGGGTCCGGCAACGGTCGGGGGCAAGGGAATACAGTCAGCATGATCGGCAACAATCCCGACAGGGAGAGGAAGAGCGACACGGGTTTAAAGGAAAATTCGCTAGGCAGGGAGAAGAAACTCACGTATCTAAATCACCCCGTGGCAACGTTGGGCATAAGCACAACAATGCCCGACACTTCCTCAACGAGAAGCGCCTCAGCAAAGGCTACGACGCGAGGCACATCCTCGATAAAAAGGCAGCTTAGCGTGAGGGACATGGTGATTCTGCCCAATCAAAACCTATTCGGATCAACAGCGGGGCGCTTAAGTTCATGGTCTCATTTAGCCAGGCCATACTTGAGGCGCCCAACCCGGGAAAGATTAAAACACCGACCATTGAACCATTCGCGGGCCTAACCGACTCGGATGATCATATGGCCACATACAAAGCTCAAATGAGCGTTCAGACTGACTGCGAAGCCACTTGGTGCCGTTTCTTGCCCACAACACTAAAAGGACTGGCCCTGAACTGGTTCCAAGAGCTCCCTGTGGGGATCATATTTAATTTCTCGGTGCTCGAAGACCTATTCATTCACCAGTTTGTTGTCGGGAAAAGACAAAAGAAAATAAGTCTCCATTTGATGGGAGTCAGGCAGGAGAATAATGAAAACCTGGCCGATTACATCAAAAGATTCAATGAGGAATCATTGAAAATCTCAGATCTACAAGAAGCGGTGGCATTCGCCGCCCTAATGTCCGGACTTCAACCCGATCGACTAAAATGGTCCTTGGCAGAAAACGAAGTCAAAACCTTCTCTGAAGCAATGACTCAGGCTCAAAGATTCATCCAAGCGACATACATATGTCGCCACTCAGACGATGGGAGCAAGAAGAGAAAAGAAGAAGGAAATCACAAGGACCAACCGAAACAATAAAAGACAAGTAGGTGCTAGCTGATACTTGGCCATACTTGACCAAGTATAGAAGCGACTCGGCAGAAGGGGAGCTCCTGTTGACCGAGTGGGTTATGAGGCTACTCGGATGAGGGGCTAATAAGTCCCAAGCTGTCCGAGTAGGTGCTAGCTGATACTAGGCCATACTTGACCAAGTATAGAAGCGACTCGGCAAGGAGAGAAACCCCTGTTGACCGAGGGGGTTATGAGGCTACTCGGATGAGGGCTTAATGAGCCCCTAGGCTGTCCGAGTAGGTGCTAGCTTATACTAGGCCATACTTGACCAAGTATAGAAGCGACTCGGTAATGAGGGGAGCTCCTGTTGACCGAGTGGGTTATGAGGCTTACTCGGATCATGGGCTAATGAGTCTCAAGCTGTCCGAGTAGGTGCTAGCTGATACTAGGTCATACTTAACCAAGTATAGAAGCGACTGGGCAAGGAGCGGGGCTCCTGTTGACCGAGTGGGTTATGAGGCTACTCGGATGGGGGGCTAATGAGCCCCAAGCCGTCCGAGTGGGGTTGCCACATGGCCACTTTTGATACTTGGGATTTGGGGGCCCTTCTCATGGATTGAGCTGACTAGGCGCTTTGCAAGAAGTTTTGATGTTTGGCCTCCCTTTGGCCCCGATGGATGATGCTTGGCCTTCCTGGACTTTCGAAGGGTTGGACTGAATAGGTCCAGTTGGGCCGCTATGAAAAGCCCATGAAGGAGACGCGGGGGAGGGGGGGTTGCGTTGCACATTCCCCTAGGCGCGCCTATATATGTGAGGGAGGAGAGAGATTTTTCGACCATTTGCTCATTTCTTCAAATCTCCTCTCTCACAAATCTTCGAATTCTCTCTATCTTTCGAGTTCTTCTTCTAGTTGCTCTCCCGAGCCCATCGTCTTCGGTAAAGGAGGAGGCCGAGGGCATCATTCCGTACCCATGGGATGTGTCTTTAGCCTATCCCCCCTCGAGAAGTTACTTAGACAAATATTTGTCTTCTGATGTAGTGAGGGTGGTCATGCCGAGGGGAGCAGAAGCATCGACTTCCGGTCAGGAGATAGAATATCCTGACTTAGACCCGAAGGGGGGTCCTGGAACCTTCTTTCCCGAGCCGGGCTTGATAAAGTCTCTAATAGATGATCTCCGTGGGACAGCTA
This sequence comes from Beta corolliflora, assembly GCA_947648045.1. NCBI lineage: Eukaryota > Viridiplantae > Streptophyta > Magnoliopsida > Caryophyllales > Amaranthaceae > Beta > Beta corolliflora. The sequence continues at coordinate 38,952 of CANSZD010001629.1, read as the reverse complement.
CGAGGTTCCAGATCAAGGATCCCTACTATTTGGTCCTACCGGAGGCCCATCATACCGTGCTCAGCCCCCCGCCTGGGTGTATAGCGGTTTACTATAAGTCGATGGAGATGGGTCTTCATTTTCCGCTGACCCCCTTCGTCAGGGAGTTACTGAACGCTATAATTTGGCGATTTGTTAGATTTCTCCCAACTCCTGGGGCAGAATCAATGCCTTCCAGGCCCTTTGTAATTTGATCAATGTCCGACCGACCCTCAAATTATGGAGGCATATGTACAAGCTGGTCGAGGTAATGGCCACGACAAATGGAGCTGGTTGGTGGAGCTTTCAGGTCCGACCAGGGTATCAGACTGTCCTTAACCTCCCTTCCTCTCAGAAGGGGTTTCGGAGAGAGTTTACCTTTATCTATTTTGGCGGGGATTGGGGGATTCCCTTAGTCCCTCCTTCGACCGGTGTGGCGGCCTGTTATATGCAGACCGAGTCGAGGATTGTGGACGGGGGCGAAGTGTTCGGGCCTGGCCAATGGTTGCCCGACTGCAAACTTTTCAAGAACGAGCATTTCCTTTCGGCCATGGTTCTTAGCTCGACCTTCCCGAAGGGTAATCTGCCGGGGGGATGGCTTAAGGTTGTCGGTATGATAGCCTAGTTTTTCTGTTTTTTTATTAACACTTTGTTTGCCTCTTTGCAGAGCCTGCCCGAGCGTATATCAACGAGGCTGAACCAACAATGGCCGACAAACTGAATGTTGCCGCGATGAGAACGGCTCGGATAAGAGCCGAAATAGCGGCTAAGACCATGAAGGTCCCTGCTCCGCCTAAGGTGTACGGAGTCACATGTTTTGTGCTTTATTTAATTATTTTTTGTTTTTCTTGCCGAATAGCTATCCGTTTGATTTGTGCTTTTTCTAACTGTTTACTGCTTTGCTCCAGGTCCCTGCTAAGCCAAAAATAGAGGAAGAGGAAGGAGCGATCTTCCGACAAGGTTGCTCAGACTGAGAAGGCGGTCGTGAGGGCTAAGGCCGATCGGGAGAAGACCGCCAAAAAGTCCAAATCCATTGAGGTCATTAGCCCGAGGGGTCCTCCTCCCCAGCAGACTGATGGGGGCACGATTTCCCTTCATTCTTCGGACTTCAAACCGACTGGGAGCCCCCAGTATACTCCTATGTCTCCATCATTCGAACGGCTCGGCGGTAGCCCGACTGATGTAGTGGCTTCAGCCGTACCTTTCACGGGGGTCAGCCGTGCTGAGAAGGATGGGCGTTGGACTAAGGCCTTGGAGTACATATACACTCCGGCCGACCGAGAGTATATTGAGATGACTCACGGTCAGAATGAGACGAACCAATTATTCCGCACTTGGCTTGATGTAAGCATGCTTTATCTTGCCGAGTCGCTTTTATGTTTTTACTTGTTCCATTTTTTATCTTTTCTCCTTCATTTCAGTTCTCCGCTCGGATGGCCAACGTTGCTCAGAACCGAGTGAGCCTGGCCGAAGAGGTGGCCGTCCTCAAAGAAAAGGCCAAGAAGCATTTCGATGAGGTCTACCTGGCCAATGAGGACAAGCGTATTGCCGAGTCGAAGCTCGATGATGTCGATAGGGCCATCAAAAATGATCAGAAGGGTTTCGACGAGAAGCGGGCCAAATGGGAGAAGGAGAGGGCCGACCTCATTCTTGCCCGCGACTCAGCCCAGACGGCTAAGGATGATGCCCTTTCTAAGCTGAAAGAGGCCGAGCAGAGAGTGACCGACCTTGAAACCAAATTAGCCGAGGCTGAAAGCAAGGTCAAGTGCGAGGAGCAATGGTTCTCTGACTGGGAGAAGTCCGAGGCGGTCGAGGTATATGCCAATGAGGTGGGTAGTGCGGCCCATAAGATGGGGGAGTACGAGGCCCTAGATCGGCTGAAGAAAGTCTTAGCCGAGTCCTATCTCGATCTAGTTTGGGTCGACGCTTGGTCAGGATATCAGATGTCGATCGACGCCGACAACGCTGAAATCCGGACTCAGATGAATGTTGAGGAGGCCGAGGCTGATGACGATGAGGAGGAGGATGAGGTCCAGGTTGATGTCAATGTTGTTGACGGTGATAATGACGATGATGAAGATGATGCCGATGAGACTGCCAACGCCAATCGGGGAGGGGAACTGAGGTCGGTGAAAACACCGAGACTAATGCCATGAGCATGACTAATCCCCCTCCCCCTAGCTCTTAGGATGTATGGCATTTGTACTTGGCCGTTTTTCAGATTCTTCTTCATTAGCTCTTGTAATGATTCGTCTTTTGTAATGCCCGACCAACTTAATGCAATTATCTTTTGACTTCAGTTTTCCTTGTGTTTGTTGATTGCAATATTATCCGACTAGCTTCATTAATCTTGATCGATCTATTTTTGACTTGTTTTGACTAAATGGTCAAGTTTCTGATTTTTGAATTAGATTATTTGCGACTGGTTAGGTCTTTTGCCGAATGAGTGTTGCTTTGGTTTGGTCAACTCTTTGCCAAATCGGATATTACATTGACTGGTTAAGTCTTAACTACAAGAAATGCCAACTATTTCGACTGGTTAAGTCAAGTAGTCTGACTTGTTACAGGATATGCCAACTAGCTATGATCTTCTATCTAGCTATTACAATGTATGCCCCTATTGCAAGTAACAAACATTACACAAAGTACTTTTTGAGGTTGTCTGCATTCCAGGGTCGGGACAGGGGAACACCTTATGGGGACTCCAGTCGGAATGTGCCAGGATTGATGGTTTCTGTTACTTTGTAAGGGTCGTCCCAGTTAGGTCCCAACTTCCCTTTCAGGTGCGAGAGTCCAGTGGCTTCGACTTTCCGAACGACCCAATCGCCAAGTTGGATTGGTTTAGCCTTGACTCAGAGATTGAATTGCCGAGTGACTCTTTGTTTGTACTGGATGGACTTCAGCAGTGCATTCCCCCTTGTTTCCGGCAGCAAATCTAAGTTGACCGGTTTTTCCTCCTCGTTCTTCTCGAACTCGTAGAAGGTCATTCGGGGTGAGGGGATGCCAATCTCCACTGGTAAGACCGCTTCGCTCCCATACACAAGACTGAACGGGGAATGCCCCGTTGCCTCCTTTGCAGTAGTTCGAGCCGACCAGAGGACTCCAGGCAAGTCATCGACCCATGCTCCTTTGGCAGCCTCTAGGGATTTCTTGATTCCTTTGAGGACTATTTTGTTAGCCGATTCGGGCTGTCCATTCGTTTGCGGCCTGGACACTGCCGAGAATTTGGTATGTATTCCGAACCGGGTGCAGTATTCCCGAGTAGGGCCACTGTTGAATTGGCGTCTATTGTCGGAGATTAGGACCCTGGGTAATCCGAATCTGGTTATGATGTTCCTCCAGATAAACGCTTGAACTTGTTTATCTGTTATAGAGGAGAGTGGCTCAGCCTCCGTCCATTTGGTGAAGTAGTCGATGGCGACTATTAGGAACTTCCATTGACCTGATGCTTGGGGGAACGGTCCGAGTAGGTCCATTCCCCATTAATCGAATGGCAGGATCGCTTGAATTGTCGTTAAGGGGGTGGTTGGTGCTCTCGGAATGTCCGAATGGATTTGACATGACGGGCACCTCTTGACCAACTCATGAGCATCTGATTTCAGAGTAGGCCAGTAGTAGCCTGCTCTGAGGGCCTTTCCGGCTATGGTTCTTCCCCCTTGATGACTACCACAGGCCCCTTGGTGGATTTCCCTTAGGATATAATCCCCTTCTTCAGGAGTCACACATTTGAGCAATGGGTGGGTGAAAAACTTTTTGTAGAGCTGGTCCTCATACCATAGGAACCACCCGGATTTGTGCTTGACTCGCTCGGCCTCTTTGCGGTCCTTAAGCAATGTTCTATCCCTCAAATACTCGACCACCTCGTTCATCCAACTGGATGTTCGATTCAATACCAGCTGTTCCTTGACGTTGATGCTTGGCTGGCGAAGGACTTCCCACATAATTATCCGAGGAGCGGACCCTTCTGCCGAGCTGGTCATCCCAGCCAGAGCATTTGCCTGCTGATTTTCCGATCGGGGTATGTGGGCGATGCTGAACTGAGATAGCTGTTTGATGATATCTTGGGCCTTGGCCAAATACATTCTCATGTTATCCTCCTTTGCTTCGTACTCGCCTGATGCCTGACCCACTATCAGCTGTGAGTCAGACTTGACGTTGATCATTGAGGCCCCGGCTAAGATGCATAATTCTAGTCTGAGGATGAGGGCTTCGTATTCGGCTTCATTGTTAGACCCCAATAACTCGAATTTGATGGCATACTCCATCTTTTGCCCGACCGGGGGTTTTATCACAAGACCGATTCTGCATCCCGTCTTGGTGGAGGAGCCGTCTACTTGTAGTTCCCAGCTATCCTGCTTGCTGACTGGGGGTCTGGTCGTACATTCAGTTATGAAATCGGCCAAGGCTTGGGCTTTGATTGCCCTCCTTGGCTCATATTCCAACCCAAAGTCTGCTAGCTGGTCCGCCTAGTCGATCATCAGACAGGAGTGGTTCCTGCTTTCAATGAGCTTCCTGAGCGGTTGCCCGGTGAGGACTTTAATCAATGTACTGAGGGTCTCCTGATGTGACCAAGTTATGTGCTATTATAGAGTGTTGAGAAGTCCATTTTACTAAGGTTTAAGGTTTAAGAAGGAGAGTTTTACTCATCTATACCTTAGTGTGGAGAAGAGGGAGTTATGATGAATTTGCAGTATTAGAGGAGATTTAAGGATATTTTGTGGTTCCATATGCTTTTGATCATTTACAGGTGGATTAAGCTCACAAAGTTCCTTGAAGTCTAGATTTTGATGGTTGTCATCCAAGTTCATCTCTTTGTAGCTCTACGGCATTGTGTGCCCACCATGGACGTTGAAGAGCCCACCTCGAGCGTTTGTGGAGAAGGTTGGAGCTGGGCACCACACACGCACGGCCCGCGCTCATCGAGCAGTAGAGTATCATGCGCAGCATAGGATGCCCGACTCGCGCACAACAAGCGCACGACTCGCGCATATCGAGCGGAAGCAGCTGCTGAACAGTATCGAGTGCCCGACTCGCGCGCAAGACATGCCCGACTCGTGCGCTTCGAGCGAGGGCTGAAGCTTGGCAGCAGCAAAGGCCCGAGCCGCGCACCAGCATCGCGTGAGTCGCGCACTTCGAGCGAAGGCTGGATTTTTGGGCAGGAGCGAAGGCCCGACTCGCGCACTATGAGAGCCCGACTCGTGCACTTCGACACGGCTACGACTCTTCGGCAGTTTTCAGCTTTCCTTAGGTTTTATTAATGAAAAAACGTTTTGTTGGATGTCTTTTGTAATTTCTAGACTGAATTAGAGAGGATAGAGAGAAGAACCCTAATCCCTATTTTCTCCCTTTTTGAGTTTCGAATAATTAGTTTGAAGATTTGCTTGATGGATGCTATGTCGATTGTAGCCTAAATCTAGTCTTGAGAACGGTTAATCAAGCTTCGGTCTATTATTGTGAGGTTTCTCTTTGTTAACTTTTTCTTAATTATAATTGTGATTTCTTGATTTTAATCTATGATTGTGGTATGTATTGCTAGGAGTACTACTAGTTTATACATTCGATTTATCATTTGCTAGGATTTAGAATTGATGCCGATTCATCTGTTCTTCTTTCATGAGTAGCAATCTAGGGTTTGATTAATGAATCTGATTATTCTTGATTAATCACTAGAGAAATCACAAGTTCCAATTTGAATATGTTGTGCTAGCAATTTGTTAATTGGCTCATTGTTTCCTAGTTCATTGATGTTCTATTGATTTGAATTTAATCTCTTATTAGATTAGATTAATCTTTAGTTCAAGTTTTATGATCATCTGATTGTGATTGTTTAACGGTACTTTTGAGGGAAAGGAATTTGATTTCCAACTTTGAGTAATTAAGAGTAAAGTTACACATTTGAGAAACCAATGATCAATAGTACGAATCGAAGTGGCCATTAACCGAACTCAAGATTCTTCTCTTCTTGATTACATTACTTTTTTATTGTTCTTTAGTTCTTCATATTTAGTTATTCAATTCTTTAATCCCAAAACCCCCATTTTATCTATTATAAGCACGAGTTAGTCCCCAAGTCTCTGTGGATTCGACCCTACTTGCCACTTACATTTATTTGTATTGGAAAGAAGGAAAATAAACTTTTATCTTTGGTAGCGCGTACGACCGCGTCCCACCAAATTTTGGCGCCGTTGCCGGGGACTTGGCAATTACTAAAACGTGTTTATTGTAGATTGTGTTTTGAAATTTCATTTTTTGATTAGTATATGGTTGGCACCCGTGCTACTAACCAAGATTGTGTGGATTACGATCCCGAGTTAGAATTGAATCTTTTCAGGTTGCGAAGGGAATTGAGAAGAAATTTTCAAGAACTTCCATTTTCATTGAATTTGGAAGAAGAAATGCCACCTAGGGTGGAGACTCGTACTACGAGGGAGCTCACCGCTCCTAATCTTGATCGCCAGAACCATTATGTATCACTTTCCCAACACCGAAGCAGGTACCACTTTCGAGCTCAAGTCGGGGCTCATTCATCTATTACCATCTTTTCATGGGCTCAGTGGTGAAGACCCTAACAAGTTCCTATCCGAGTTCCATGTTGTGTGCTCAAGCATGAAACCGAGTAATGCCACGGAAGAGCAAGTTAAGATGAGGGCGTTTCCTTTTTCTCTTAAGGATACGGCCAAAGATTGGCTATATTATCTTCCACCGGGGTGTATCTCTAGTTGGTCTGAGATGAAAAAGCGGTTCCTTGATAAATATTTTCCCGCTTCAAAGTCATCCACACTCAAGAAAGAGATCAGCAACATAGAGCAACGATATGATGAACCTTTGTATGAATATTGGGAGCGTTTTAAGAGGCTATGTGCAAGCTTTCCGTATCATGGATATAGTGAGGAAGATTTGATCTTATACTTCTACAATGGACTTTCGATGATGATGTGCGGATGATTAATGCAGCTAGTGGTGGATCGATCATAAATAAGACTCCAAATGAACGCTAGAGCTTTGATAGAGGAGCTTTCTGAAGGCTCCAGACATTTTAGTAGGCGATCCACCCACAAGAAGGTGAATGTGAGTAGCTCAAACACGCAAAATCCCAAACTTGAAGAATAGGTTCAAGCTCTTACCTCACTAGTAAGAGAGCTCATTGTTAAGGGACACCCACAACAAGTTAAGGCGTGTGGGATATGTGCTTCAGATCACCCCACTGATTATTGCCCACAACTTCAAGAGGGGTCAAGTGAGGAAGTCAACGCTCTTGGTTTTCAAGGCTCAGGGAATCAAAGGAGATATGATCCTTATTCCAACACATACAATCCTGGTTGGAGAGATAATCCGAGGTTAAGGTATGGTAATGAGCAAGGTAACCAACAACCCAATCATCAACCGCAACAACAGTTCATGAGACTCCAAGCTCCAGTTCAGGGTCATCATCGGGGTCAGAATTCGGATATGAGGCAAAGTTCTACAATGTCTACTGAAGATATGCTCAATGCCTTAACCAAGAATGTGACCACCATGCAAGGGAATATGGTACAGTTTCAAGAGGAAACCCGCTCTAGTATAAGGAATTTGGAAACACAGATGAGCCAGGTTTCGAGTGTAGTGAGCAGGCTAGAGGCTCGTGAATTTGGAAAATTACCCTCCTAAACAGAAGTAAACCCAAAGAAGAATGTGAGTGCTATCATGATAAGGGGTGATACACAGCTGACCCAGGGAGAGAGCATGGTTGCAAGAAAGAAGGAAGTTACTTTACTTCCAAAGCATCGACCTCCCCCACCTTTTCCAGAAGCTTTGCGAGCCGATAGAAGGTATGAACGCAACAAAGGTATATACGAGTCCATACGCGAATGTGAGGTAAGTTCTCCTATTTTAACCAAAGTAGAGAACACTAGTGAGCATGTTTCTGCTATTTCTCATAATACACTTCCTCCCAAATATGATGACCCAGGCATGTTTACCATCCCTTGCACTATTAATGACGTTGGTATTCCTAAAGCTATGTTAGACTTAGGTGCTTCAATTAATGTGATTCCATTTTCACTATATGAGTCTTTAGCGCTTGGCCCTTTGCATGCAACGAACGTCATAGTGCAATTAGCTGACGGATCCCACTCTTATCCCAAGGGTAAGGTCGAGGATGTGTTAGTTCATGTTGGTAAACTTCAGTTTCCTACTGACTTTTATGTACTGGACATGGAGTCTGATTGTCATGTTTCTCCTGTTCTTTTAGGGAGACCGTTTTTTGAAAACATCCAAGTACAAAAATTGATGTTGGTGCGGGGTCATTAACTCGTGGAATTTGGGGGACATTTAGAAGCATTTGGTATTCATGAGTCTAAAAATTCCCTAGCGACTGAACATCCATCATGCTTTGTGGGTACTATTCAGTCCATAGAGTGTGATACATATGATACCAGTGAAGGACATGAGTCATTGGAGGTAGTGAGGTTGCAAAAACATGAGAGACCACCTGATTTACTGCATAATTTTACACCGTTATCACTAACGCTAGTCAGTGCGGAAAGTTGTCTCATCAAACCTACAGTACAAGTGTTGGAACAAGGAGTTGAACCATCCCCGGACTGATTGTGGGAGGTATAAGGTCGAGCTAACGACTTTAAACTAGCGCTACTCGGGAGGCAACCCGAGCCCCTTTTTCTTTTCTTTGTTTTTTTTTTTTTTCTTTTCTATTTTTCTTCCTTTTCTTTTCCTTCTTACTCTTCAACCTCACCATTTTTAATACTCCATCACAACAAATTATCCTTCACCCACCCTTCCCCCTCTTGCTTCCCGAGCTATAATTCAAAATACTTTTAGTCAATCATAATCCAACTTAAGCCAAAATACACCAAAAGACCTTTGAGAGGTGTCCATTTGAGAGACGTTGGTGAAATTGGAGGGTCGAGATTGATGAAAGAGTTACGTAGGCAATGCTTATGAGCAATGATGCGCATTTGCATAATGGAGTTGGTTCTACTATAAGGTGCACATTCCGAAATTTTATTCTCCCCATGAATTTAATTTTGGATTAGTCATTTACATGGGTGTTATAGAGAGTCGGGTTGTGAGATGGTGTGTGTGTTTGTCGTCATTGTGTTTTCTTATGTCACTTGGGGGTGATTTGTTTTTGATGGGTATTGTTGAGGGAGTGAGAATTTTTGTGAGAGTCGGTTTTTGAGTGTTCCCCTTCTCGTTTCTTGTGTTTTCTTGTACTTGCTCTCACATTGAGGACAATGTCTTGATTAAGTCGGGGGGAGGAAATTCTCATTGTTCTATTTGATGCTTATTTTATTTTTGAAAAAAAAAAAAACCAGAACAAAAGTGATGAAATGAAACCCGCTGAGTTGAAAACCCGCAAGGGCGGGCGACTCAGGCAAAAATGGGGGCCCGGATAGGTTGAAAACCCGAAAGGGCAATCTATGCAAAAAAGTGGCTAATTGGAGCGGGTGAGATGGTGAGCTCATAAATGAAAAAAAAATGTGTGTGAAGCTAGGATGAAAACCCGAAAGGGCTCCTAGGCAAAATGAGAGATAAAAGAGAGAAAATTTGAAATCATTTGCCGGAGTTGGTGTCATAAGGAGGATTGGTGATATAAGGAGTGCCTCGGGTAGGTTTTTCATCTTGATGTTCGGAGTTAGAGGCGAATAGGTTAGAGCTCGTTCATCATTGGAGAAATAAGGAGTTTGGTGGTTGTGATTGTGTTTAGATGGTCCAATTTCGAGTCCTTTGAGATTTGTCAGGATTCGAATTTACTTTTGTCATTTCATAACATGAGGATGGTTGTGGTGTTGTGCAGATTGGAATGGCTTTGAATCCTTTGAGATCTTTCCGGGTTCAAAGTCATGTGTTTTTATTATCTTGGTGTGAGTATAGTATGAGAGTGCTATTTACATTATTTAAGGAGAGCTTTTAGTTCAAGTGTGGGGGTGACTCTCACCCTTAGACTTGGCTTTGAGCGAATCGGGGGAAATAGCAAGCTTTTATCATTCACTAGGATGGAGAGATAAGGGGAGTAGTGAAAGGTGAGCAATGGCTTGGAAGGGGTGCCTCTTTGACCTTTATTTTGAGTTTACTCGAGGTCGAGTAAAGTTCAAGTGTGGGGGTATTTGATGTGACCAAGTTATGTGCTATTATAGAGTGTTGAGAAGTCCATTTTACTAAGGTTTAAGGTTTAAGAAGGAGAGTTTTACTCATCTATACCTTAGTGTGGAGAAGAGGGAGTTATGATGAATTTGCAGTATTAGAGGAGATTTAAGGATATTTTGTGGTTCCATATGCTTTTGATCATTTACAGGTGGATTAAGCTCACAAAGTTCCTTGAAGTCTAGATTTTGATGGTTGTCATCCAAGTTCATCTCTTTGTAGCTCTACGGCATTGTGTGCCCACCATGGACGTTGAAGAGCCCACCTCGAGCGTTTGTGGAGAAGGTTGGAGCTGGGCACCACACACGCACGGCCCGCGCTCATCGAGTAGTAGAGTATCATGCGCAGCATAGGATGCCCGACTCGCGCACAACAAGCGCACGACTCGCGCATATCGAGCGGAAGCAGCTGCTGGACAGTATCGAGTGCCCGACTCGCGTGCAAGACATGCCCGACTCGCGTGCTTCGAGCGAGGGCTGAAGCTTGGCAGCAGCAAAGGCCCGAGCCGCGCACCAGCATCGCACGAGTCGCGCACTTCGAGCGAAGGCTGGATTTTTGGGCAGGAGCGAAGGTCCGACTCGCGCACTAGGAGAGCCCGACTCGCGCACTTCGACGCGGCTACGACTCTTCGGCAGTTTTCAGCTTTCCTTAGGTTTTATTAATGAAAAAACGTTTTGTTGGATGTCTTTTGTAATTTCTGGACTGAATTAGAGAGGATAGAGAGAAGAACCCTAATCCCTATTTTCTCCCTTTTTGAGTTTCGAATAATTAGTTTGAAGATTTGCTTGATGGATGCTATGTCGATTGTAGCCTAAATCTAGTCTTGAGAACGGTTAATCAAGCTTCGGTCTATTATTGTGAGGTTTCTCTTTGTTAACTTTTTCTTAATTATAATTGTGATTTCTTGATTTTAATCTATGATTGTGGTATGTATTGCTAGGAGTACTACTAGTTTATACATTCGATTTATCATTTGCTAGGATTTAGAATTGATACCGATTCATCTGTTCTTCTTTCATGAGTAGCAATCTAGGGTTTGATTAATGAATCTGATTATTCTTGATTAATCACTAGAGAAATCACAAGTTCCAATTTGAATATGTTGTGCTAGCAATTTGTTAATTGGCTCATTGTTTCCTAGTTCGTTGATGTTCTATTGATTTGAATTTAATCTCTTATTAGATTAGATTAATCTTTAGTTCAAGTTTTATGATCATCTGATTGTGATTGTTTAACGGTACTTTTGAGGGAAAGGAATTTGATTTCCAACTTTGAGTAATTAAGAGTAAAGTTACACATTTGAGAAACCAATGATCAATAGTACGAATCGAAGTGGCCATTAACCGAACTCAAGATTCTTCTCTTCTTGATTACATTACTTTTTGATTGTTCTTTAGTTCTTCATACTCCCTCCGTGCCAGAATACTCTTGACACTTATCAATGCACGTAGTTTTAGATGATAAGTTGTTGTTTGGTTATCAATTGTTATTTTATTGAAAAGTAGATGTGATAGGAGTTAGTAGTTAGTAAAAGTAGTATTATTTTATTTTAAGGAGAGAGAGTGTGGGCCATAGTTAGAGTTGGTGGGTGATAGGAGTGGTATTATTTTATTTGGAGGAGAGAGAGTGTGGGCCAACTTAAAAAGTAGAAGAATTAAAATAATAGTGGGTCATATCTAAAAATAGAAGTGTAAAGAGTATTCTGGGACAGATGAAAAAGGAAAGTGTAAAGAGTATTCTGGGACGGAGGGAGTATTTAGTTATTCAATTCTTTAATCCCAAAACCCCCATTTGATCTATTATAAGCACGAGTTAGTCCCTAAGTCTCTGTGGATTCGACCCTACTTGCCACTTACATTTATTTGTATTGGAAAGAAGGAAAATAAACTTTTATCTTTGGTAGCGCGTACGACCGCGTCCCACCATCTCCCTTAAGTCTGAGGGGTGATCACCTTGGACCTTGCTTTTGACGATCATGTCATCGACGTATACTTCAATGTTCCGACCCAGTTGGTCGTTGAAGATTTTGTTGACCGTCCGTTGATACGTAGCCCCCGCATTCTTGAGCTCGAAGGGCATCATTTTGTAGTAATACACCCCTTGGTTTTGTAACGAAGGCGGTGTGGACTCGATCGTGCTCAGCCATTGGGATCTGGTGGTACCCCGCATTTGCGTCCATGAAGCTTAGGAGAGCGTGTCCCGTCATTGAGTCGACCAGCCTGTCGTTCTTGGGCAGAGGGTGGTTATCTTTTGGACAGGCCTTGTTCAGGTCTGTGAAATCCACACACATTCTCCATGCCCCACTCGACTTCTTGACCAGCACAACGTTGGCCAGCCACTCTGAGTACCGACATTCTTCTATGAACCCTGCTTCCAGCAATTTCTTAACTTCTGCACCTGCTGCAGTGTTTCTTTCGGGGCCTTGATGCCTCAACTTCTGTTTGATTGACTTGAACCCTTCTTTGATGTTGAGCTCGTGGCACATAACTTTGGGGTCGAGTCCAGGCATTTCTGTAGATTCATAGGCAAAGACGTCCTTGTACTCTGTGAGTACCTGAATGATTTCTTTTCTTGTTTGAGGGTCCATGGCTTTGCCTACTCTCAAGGTCCGACCGAGTCTTTCGTCAATGATGACTTCTTCGTCGTCCTCGGCTGACTGAGGACGCTCGTACTGCTTGGGATTTTCAGTAATGTAAACCCCGAGGCCACTTGGGGGCTGACCCTCTTCTCGCTTTCTCTTTTTCGAGTCCTCTTAGACGTCATTCCTGCTCTTCAAGCTGTTAACGTAACACTCCCTTGCTGCTTGCTGATCCCCTTGGATCTTTCCGACTTTACCCTCGTCGGTTTCGAATTGCATGAGAAGTTGGTAAATGGAAATTGCCGCCTTGACTTTGTTTAGGGTTGACCTTCCCATTTTGATGTTGTATGGTAGAGGGATGTCCACCACCAGGAAGTTGATCGGTAGGCTTCTTCCTTTGCCCTTCTCTCCCATCCGAGTAGGCAGCTTTATAGATCCGACAGGATGTACCGAGTTTCCCCCAAAGCCTATGAGTGGCTGATTGAGGGGGGTTACATCCCTTTCGCTGTATTTCAGTTTCCTGAGGCACTCTAGTGTGATTATGTCAGCTGAGGATCCACTATCCACTAACACCCTTTTGACTCTTGCGTTGGCCACTTTGAGCTCGATGACCAGGGGGTCGTCATGGGGCGTGTGGAGGGCCCGACTGGATTCCCCAAATGTCATGACGGGGCAATCGGGGTGGAGATGATGGACATCAAGTACCCGATGCTTAAGATTCTGTAGGTGGGCTTTGCGTGATCGGCCGGTTAGGCCTCCCGACGAGAAGCCACTTGCAATGACTCCAATGAATCCTTCAGTGTCTCCGCTGTTCGACTGACCTACCTTCTGTTTTCCTTTCTCCTCGTTGGTGTGTTTGAGGTAGCGGTTCAGCTTGCCTTGATCGGCCAGATTGTCGAGGGACTTCTTGAGTTCTCTGCAGTCCTTGGTGGTGTGTCCACATTCTTTGTGGTACTCACACCACTGACTCTAATCTCTCCGAGCGAATGACGTTCTGATGGGAGGTGGGCGGGGGAACATGGACTTGTCCTTGATATCTAAGTAGATCTCTCTTCTATTCTTGCTGAATCGGGGGTCGTGGTCCTGGTCACTGAACCTGTCTGACCGGCCTCCCGTCTTTTGTTGTTTCGGTTGGTCCTTGTGATTTCCTTCTTCTTTTCTCTTCTTGCTCCCATCGTCTGAGTGGCGACATATGTCTGTCGCTTGGATGAATCTTTGAGCCCGAGTCATTGCTTCAGAGAAGGTTTTGACTTCGTTTTCTGCCAAGGACCATCTTAGCCGACCGGGTTGAAGTCCGGACATTAGGGCGGTGAATGCCACCGCATCTTGTAGATATGAGATTTTCAATGATTCCTCATTGAATCTTTTGATGTAATCGGCCAGGTTTTCATTCTTCTCCTGCCTGACTCCCATCAAATGGAGACTTGTTTTCTTTTGTCTTTTCCTGGCAACATTCTGGTGAATGAATAGGTCTTTGAGCACCGAGAAATCAGTTATGATCCATGCAGGGAGCTCTTGGAACCAGTTCAGGACCAGTCCTTTTAGTGTTGTGGGAAAGTAACGGCACCAAGTGGCATCGCAGCCAGTCTGAACGCTCATTTGAGCTTTGTATGTGGCCATATGATCATCCGGGTCGGTTAGGCCCGCGAATGGTTCAATGTTTGGTGTTTTAATCTTTCCTGGGCTGGACGCCTCAAGTATGGCCTGGCTGAATGGGACCATGAACTTAAGCGCCCCGCTGTTGATCCGAATAGGTTTCGATTGGGCAGAAACACCATGTCCCTTACGATGAGCTGCCTTTTTATCGAGGATGTGCCTCGCGTCGTAGCCTTTGCTGAGGCGCTTCTCGTTGAGGAAGTGTCGGGCATCGTTGTGCTTATGCCCAACGTTTCCTCGGGGTGATTTAAATACGTGAGTTTCTTCTCCCTGCCTAGCGCATTTTCCTTTAGACCCGTGTCGCTCTTCCTCTCCCTGTCAGGATCGTTGCCGATCATGCTAACTGTGTTCCCTTGCCCCCGACTGTTGCCGGCTAGGCTGACCTTGGTTCTCCGCCCAGAGGGAGGGGACCAGGGCTTGGTCTTTAGGGGGCTGAAGAGGGCGTCCGTGCTGTAAGTTGGCCAACATGTCCATCTGTCTTTGATGCAAGGTCTGCTGGAGCTGAGCGGCTATCAAGTTTATATCCGTCGTGGATATAGGATGGGGGTCAGCTTGTTGTAGCTGCTGTGAGGGATCATGTCCATTTTCGATGGACTGTTCTTCTTCATGGTCGAGGGTTTGAACGGTCCGTGTTTTGGGCCGTTCAGACCTCCGTGGGTGAGATGGTCGGGGATCTCTTTCGGACCTCTGAGCCTGCGCTGAGGGCTGTCTGGTGCGAGTGCTCTTGGCTGGGGCCATTGCGAAGTAGATCTTTACTGAGTGGTGGCGAAGTAACTTTGATTGTAACTTCCCCACAGACGGCGCCAACGTTATTCCCATCCCCCTCACCTCCTCGGATAATTTATAGGGAGGCGAGGTCGGGAGTGTCGCTGACTCGGACGAATCTCCCATTATTTATGGACAAGGGAATCGGCCGAGATTATTCTAGAGAAAAGAAAGGACGAGAAAACTTAAAAGAAGAGCAAGAGCGTACCTGGTCGGACGAAAAGACTGGAAGAAGAACTCGAAAGAGAGAGAGAATTCGAAGATTTGTGAGAGAGGAGATTTGAAGAAATGAGCAAATGATCGAAAAATCTCTCTCCTCCCTCACATATATAGGCGCGCCTAGGGGAATGTGCACACAAACCCCCCCGTGTCTCCTTCATGGGCTTTTCATAGCGGCCCAACTGGACCTATTCAGTCCAACCCTTCGAAAGTCCAGGAAGGCCAAGCATCATCCACCACCAGTCGACACCTTCACTCCCTTCCACCACCATCTTTCTTCTTTCTCTGTCTCTTCCTCCCCGCGTCCCTCTATGTCTTTTTTATCTATCTTTGGTCCTTTCTCTCTCTGTAAATGGAAATTAATAAATTGGTGATAGATGAAGAAATTTGAACTCTATGATTGGAGCATTTTGGGTCAATTAAATCACTGAGAGGATTGAAGGTGGAGTTAGAAAAAATTGGAGAAGAAAAGACAAATGCAATTGATGAGGTGAGTTTAGCAATATTTCCATTCTTTATTGCATGCGAGAAAATCTGAATCTTCTATATATTGGAGATTTTAAGTGTTTTAGGATTATTATTCATGAAAATATTGTTTTTTTAAAAAGAACATTCTGTATAAGTATTTTTTGTGTTTAACAAATGGGATGTAGCAAAAAGTAGGTCAAATAAGATATGTACAGCGAACAAATCTTGCGTGAATTAGAACGGATTTCAGTTATTGTTTTCAAAATCTTCAAATATTCACAATTCTTGGATAAAGGTGTATTATTATTGATTGAGAAGATTGATTCATAATTCTTGAATAAAGGTGTATTGGATTTTATTTTGTTTTCTTAAATGGTTTTTCTTTTTAAAAAAAATTGGGTTTTCATCCAATTGTGTGGGCTTTCCATGGATCAACTATATGAAAGCATTGAATTTCAAAAAAAAAATTCATTTAATTAGAAATAAATTTTTATTTAACTGATAACCGAAAACCAATTAAGTTGTTATGAAATGTGAATCAATGAGAAAATGATCCTCATAAGTCATTCTCAATCAATTGAATTTTTTCAGCAGATTCATAGTTTTTCTTGTTTGATTTTCTAGAAAATGAGAATTCTAATGAAAATGCAACTTGAGAAGAAGTGTATTTTCAAAATAATTTTTTTTGTTGAATAAAAATGTGATGGATGAAGTATTAGTAATAAAATAAATAAATTTTGAATTGGAGGAGGTTTAGTTTTGAGATTCATGACAGTTGTTGTTTGTGAATTGTGAGGAAAGTGAACTAATATGTGATAAAACATATTTTCTAACAGTGTCTAACCTTATGAATTTTTATGGTCTGAGATGCTTGAAATGATTTTTGGGTCGCAATTGAATAAGTAGTAAGAAAACAATTTGCAATTGGACACCAACCTTCTAACTGGTTTTGTGATTGAGTTGCAAGTCTCTTATACGCTGCTATTTGCTTGAGGATTTATGCACGCTTATACTGACTAACCTGAATAAAACTCACACATAAACCGCTATCAATTAATATGATTTGTTTGTTGTAAACTATTTTTGTATTGTGTGAGAAATTTTAGAATTACCTTTTAATTGAATGATGTATCTAATCATCTTTTTGCGTCCTTTGGCTTGTGAAAAAAACCCTGCATAAATTTAACACCAAAAAAAAAGTATGACGTTTCTATGTATATAAAAAACTGACAATTGCACTGACGAACTGAGTATTTGACAAACGTCACACTCATAGATTGATTATACCGCTTTGGAGACGTAAATCAAGCTTATTCTTGAAATAATAAAGATAGATTAAATAATCTTAACAAATGATAGAAATAGTAACTTACAATAATACCTTTTCAAAGGCAGCCGCCTCGCCTGTCTTCGAAAAAATAGTCGCCGCCGCCTCTTTCATGTATACTACCTCCATTCTTTTTCTATTGCAACAATAGAGTTTTCACGCTTGTTAATGCACAACTTTAACTATTAATATCTTTAATTACTTTTTAGTAAAAATTATACAAATTTGATATTTTGAAAGTATAAATCGAGACGAATCTAATAAGATCCCACATGACTATATTTTTCCTTACTTAAAAATCATAAAAGATAGTGAAAAGCTGGTGAGTGAATAGTGTAAAAATCTCATTGTTGCAATAGAAAAAGAACAAAGGAAGTATATGTTGTATTTTGATCTCACCCACTGACCCACACAGACACTATTGACTATTCAAAGGAAGCCTCCAATCACTTCAATAATTGATTGGAAAATTATTGATAGGCATATAATACTTTCACTCATCTTTTTAAAATAATCCATATCATTAATCATTCATGATCTTCTTAAAATAATCCATATCATTAATCATCCATTATTCATGAAAAATACTCCCTCCGTATCATAATACAGTGCGCACCTCTCATTTTTCATGGGAATTAAGGAAAATAGAAGGAGTTGTAGGATTTCCCAAAAACATATATTTAAGTAAGTGCTTTTTTGATATTTTGTCTTGGAACTAGTTTTTATTTTCTTTTTCCTTCAAAATTAAATTAAAAAGCAATAAATGGTCCTTGAAATGATGTAAAACAATAAATAGGGACACATATTTTGAAAGAAAGGTAAGGGTATTTTGGAAAATTTATGTAGAAATGAAGGATAATTTGGTCCAAACAAATTGATTAAACAGACACAACATTTTGGGACACCAAAAAAGAAATGCGAGCACTATATTATGGGACGGAGTACCAACTTTTAAAGGACTTTCTTAAAATAATCCAAATTAAAAATTACGATTATTTATGTTAATATTTTCTAATTGAGTTCCAATGACGATAAGTTGATTAATGGAATATGTGGAGATGAAAAGTCCACAAACACGGCAAAATTGACTTAGAGGTCAATGGTACTCCCTCTGTATTTTTTTATCTTTCCTACTTTAACTTTGAACGTTTGTCAATGCACTTATTTTACCTTAAATATCTTTCATTACATATTAGTAAAAATTATAATAATTGAATATTAATAAAATACTCATTGAGACGAATCAAACAAGACCCCACATGACTATATTTTTTCTTATAAATTGAGAAAAAATTAAAAAGATTCTATCTAATTGTGAATAGTGTCAAGATTCCAAGTGAGAAAGATAAAAAAATACAGAGGGAGTATGCGCCTAACAATTTCTTAAAATTCTAATTAAAGAGAAATGATTGGTCTCTATTACACTTGTAGGGCCACCTTCATTACTAACTCCGTCACATTCATTACTACTTCGTTAATAAACCGGTGCAAATGAGGGGATTATGAATTTATATAGTATGAATATCAAATACTTCTCTATTTCTAAAGTAGGATTGACACATCTACTTTGATAATTGATTACGACTTCAGTGGATTACAGATTTACTTGGTGGAAGAAGCCATACACATCCTATGATATATATACCTAAAAAATGCACAAAAGGGTTCTTAAGCCAAGCAATACGCTACTATTGAACACTTATATGACGATAATCATCCTTGTCATACCCAACAAGTCATATGCCACATCACTGAAAGTTGCCATAGGCCAATATAATATACCTCTTCTAGCTATGAAATTCCACAATTTTGTCCAATGAACAGAAAGGTTGCTTGACTATGACTTAAAAAAATTCTATTTAGTGATCTTTTTTTTTTAGACGAGACTTGATAAAATGTAAAGCTAAAGTTAATCTTTAACTTGAACGCAGAAACCACTCTTATTTGGAATTTTGTGCTAGAAGATATTGCTCTTTAAAGCAGAGCATGTTTTCTGAAATTTTCAGAATAACCTGATGGAGTTTGCCTTCTAGCTTGCATTGTATGACCAAAACCAAATATAATTTAGCATTTCAAAGTACTAGGGCGGTATGGCTTCCCGATAATGATGATCATTTGCTGGTCCTGCAATGATGTTCAAATCCGATCATTTTCTGGAACTTATTCAGTCCTTAATGAACTGATTCTGACATCAGATTGGCCCAGGTGTTAATGAGGTGTTTAAGGCTCAATTCCTCGAATAATCTCTTACGATGATGAAGAATATCTGAATTGTTGTGCATCATTGACTGAAAGTCCATTTCCACCAAAATTCATGCAAATATTACCTTGCAACACAAAATAGTTTATGTGATTTTAACTCATTAAACTTCCTTACAAACAGTGCAACCACGTGGAATAACCCGAACTGTATATTGTCTGATACGTTTGCCAGCTGTATTCGATATGGTATGTCAAACTTACTTTATTGTGCCTGTAAGTTTTCAGGGACCTGTACATTCATATGTTGCTGTCCCTGGTGGAAAAACTTGCTACCTGTCCGAGCTAAAAGCAGGGAAAGAGGTGCTTGTGGTTGACCATAATGTACAGCAAAGAACTGCAGTTGTGGGCCGTGTTAAAATAGAAACCAGACCATTGGTTATTGTAGAGGCAAAGGTAGGTGCTTATCTTCCAGAGATTTGTCTCTGTAAGTTGTCATAGTAGTAATCTCTCATGTTTCTACTGTTATTGATGTAGTCGCATTGTACACTTGAGAAAGGGAAACGAAAAATTCACCAAGTAGTATCTCACTAAACCTTCTCTTTTGCATTCGACATGTTAATTGAACCATTACTTCTGAAGATCTTTCTAGTATATGTTGAGATTTGTGAAGCATAGAGATGAAAGGTGCTGAGAAAATGAATGAAAATCAATCCCTCCAGTTTGGGCGTGCCTAGGTTATAAACAACTTTCTTTTCCTTTTTCATCCAAGGTCTAGTGCAGTAGCACCTTTAGGGACATTTCATAAAGCACTCAGCTGTTCCTCAGCCCCACCCGCAACCTTTAAAATAAAAGAAATTGGGACAGAGAAATAAAATTACAGTTAATGCTTTTGTATACATCTACAGAAAATAAAGTGGCGGTTGTTATGGTCAAAATAAAGTTGTTAGTTACAGTCTAAAATTCAGGAGAAAGATAGCTTACGGTTAAGCTTGCCACATTGCAGACTACACGAGCACAACAATGGCTTCGATGCCTAGTTCGCGTCATTCATTTCGAAAAAGTATTTAAACTTTGAAGTACTTTATCCAAAAGAAGTAAAGTATTCAAAGTCAGAAAGTATATGATTTAATTTTGTGGAGACTGAGCACTAAAGTAAATTAGTAATGTTGAAGAACTCTGTAGTCCTATCTGACCTGACTTGTGGTCTGTGGATTATCTGGTTTTGTTGATAAACGTGTTGAGCATCCTCTTTCCAAATGCTCACTTGAATGCGGCAACCGGCAGAGATCAGTGAGATGGATAGATTTTTGTCAATCGAGTTGCAATGGCTTTGTGAAAAAATTTAAATCTGTTAAATTGAGTCGCTATCTAGTGGAGACTAAGCAAGCAGTTTTTCGTAACCAAACTGGTGCTGAAGAGGAAAAGCTAAGGGAATTAGCATTAGTACATATATTGTATAGTTCTGTATATTGAGTTGCTGCTGTCTTGCACTTATTAAAGACTAGCTTTATATGCACGCTATGCGTGCGAAGTCGTTTATGAAGTTAAATTATTGCATACTTACATCTAGCTCTTTCTATATAAGTTTTAAGTTTTTGTGTATGCGTGCATAGTCGTTATTGGAATTAAATTAGTTGCGTAATTACATCTAGTATTAATAGAGATAGAAAAATTATTTACAAAATTTACCTAAGAAAAAAATATTCATAATGTAACAATATAATAACAAAGATAGTAAAAAATCTCTAGTGTTTCAACTACGGAATTTGCCTTCATAGAATTTGGTTAACCACATGCACTCTTCAGCCCAGTCGACTTGCAGCACATAGCTAACAGTCTAAGAATGATCCGGATTGAACTCTTGCATTGGTGGAGGTAAGATCCAAGCGAAGGTTTTGTATCCAAGTTTTGAGAATAATATTTTCATGACTCGTTTGTGTCCATTTGGTCATAAGAACGCAAACAATTGTGCATTTATTTTCAAGGGTGAGATATGGGCTTTGAAATTATGCAACGTATTCAAATGCAATGCGAGCTAGTTTGTAATAGATGTAGAGCCTGTTGAAGTATAATTTTATGTCCATAGCTGGGCATCCCAAAATGAGTTGTGCAAGATCATGAAGCATTGTAATTTTTAAAGTACCACTTCTATCACATATTGTTAGTCGAACTAACAATCTGTTAATAAAATAAGATAAAAGTTTATCAGGTTAAATAAATGTTGGTTGTTTGATGATCGAGATCATATGAGATCGAAAATTATACCTTGAAATGGTTACAACATTTGCAATATCGCAAGACTCACATGTGGGAACTCCTTGGAAAATGTTAACCTCTTTGAGACAACGATGACATGCTTCATATATGATATTGTCAACATGCTCAAGATGACACGCATTGGCAATAACTCGACAATATTGTACCTGCAAGACAATTGAAAGTTATTTATTCATGTATAGGTTTATTTTAGTTTTAAAAAATAAGGAGTAAGGGTCTAATTACTTACTTTTCTCACGACATGGAAGGTAGCTAATCGAATCCGAGGAGCATTTGAAATATCAATGGATGATTGTAAGGAGAAAGGAGTTGAGCGGAAACAGGCAACCCTTTTTTCCGCTAATTTATCGGATTCATACCTATAAAATTAGAAGATAAAATTATTCAATAAAAAATAGTAATTTAGGATACACAATAATATAATTATCTTGTGCATACCATGTAGATAAGGAAGTAGTTAAGTCATCTAATTTGTTAACATAAATCCTGGAGTAAAATTCTGTTGTAAGATATGTCCGGCCTATGTTTAAGATAGAGATAAAAATATTATCACATATTTATATGGCACTTACAAATATGAAAATGAAATGCAATTGCTGATAATCCATATATAGTTCAATAGTGTACCACAGAAGCTCTTTACATGTAGACTACATGCAAAAAGAATTGGACAAAAATCAGCTTTGGTGTTAAGATGTCCATCTTCAAGTATGTGTACAAATTCATTCCAAATGGTTAACTTTATAATCGTCCAACTGCGAGTATGAAATTCAATAGTGTTAGGAACATTTTGTGTTAAAAGAATATAGAGATGGTATGCAAATAAAAATTATCTAATTAGAATAGACTTACGTTTTATCCATTATCGCCAAATCTCTTTTAACCGAGTTTCTTCCAACTGACTCAATTGGTGAAACATATAGAACTAATCCCATTGCATCTTAACACAACCAAAATAGTATAATTAAAGTTAGCTTCCTTCAAGCTAAGCATAATATTAATTTAATCTAGATAGAGGGATAGTAAAAGTACCGAACACCATATCAGTATGATTGGCATGAAAATGGAACCGGTTCAAAGCAACTAAATTGTAGAAGAATGTGGGAATTGCAAAGTCATCATGCTCTTCTTGTATCACAATTGTTTCTGATGCTATTGTCATTTGTTTCCAGTTTGGGACGATTTTATTATTCTCATCGACGTGTACTACTTGTACCCCACGGAGTACATAAATAAATCCCTCGTGAAACCTTCCTATGAAGTTTTCAACATGGGGCGAGAATATAGTGTATTGTATGCACTCACCCTATCATTTAAAACAAAATGAAAGTTGCTAAGAATGTCTTGTACCATTGTGAAATAAATTTACACTACATTAATCTAAATTTTCTTTTACCTCGACATCAACGAAAAGCATTTTCCATATCTGCTTAGTTGTTCCGCGGTGATTGTAATTGAATACGTCGTAGTAACGAACCAACCGAGCCCTGACATTATATCGTCGTACCCCGCAAGGATATCAATGCATTAAGGGTGGATAATGGAACTCCATCCTGAAGAATATGTTCGACATAGAAATATAGTTACATATAATAATTTAAAAATGAGTAACATGATATATGTACATCTACATCACATTACAATATGTTAGGTATCAAAATAAGATCATAATCGTAATGATGCAATTCATTGAAGACTATATGAGCATGAGATTATTATGAAGTAACTCATAATAGTAAAGTACATAAATTAGGTAGAATCATGACTATATTTCAATCAGTTACATTGTTCTCTTATTATAAAGTGGTATTTCAAGATTGTACACATTGAATACAACTATTCATAAGGCAATAAAACTTCTTTATATAAAATATTCTTTGTAAACACCCCTTGATGTCGTTGTACATTTCCTTTTTTTACCACAATCTTTGTTGTGTTCTCTGAGGTTCCGCGTGATAATGCCACATAGAGTTGCCCGTGGCTGAATACATGATCTGGTAGGTATATGCCAACATGGGGTATAGTTTGCCCCTGAGACTTGTTTATTGTCAAGGCAAAACTAACCTTCACTGGAAACTGCTTTCTAACCAGCTCAAATGGCAACTTTATATCTTCACACTCTTCAACGGAATTCTGGGCAGAAAAACTCTGTCTCCCCTAGAATGCCCTGTTAAAATCTCAGCATCTATAAAATGGTCCTTCAGTCCACGGCAAAGCAATCGTGTTCCATTGCAAAGCCCGTTCTTAGGATCGATGTTTCTCAAAAGCATTAAGGGTAGGGGTGTAAGCGGACTGCGAAAAGTCCAGAGTCCAATCCGGTCCAAGTCCAAACTTGTCGGACAGATCGGGCGAAAATTTTTCGGACTGGACTCGGACTCAAATTTCCGAGTCCAAATATTTTCGGACTGGATTTGGACTCACCCCTTTGGAGTCCAATAAGTCCAGTCCAGTCCAAAAATATTTTTATATATAAAATTTATATTTAATATATATATATATATATATATATATAATGTATATATATGAAAAATTGATACTATTTTAAAAAATTTGGAGTTTTCAACCTTCCATCTCTAAATATTTCAACTGGCGCTAGAAAATTTCACTTGACTCCATTTGTTAAATAAGTAAATGATACTAGCAGTACTGCAGTAGTAGGCTAGTAGCTGACTAATTATTCTATCTCACTTCACCCCTCACTACTCACTTCCTCTCACTCTTTCATTTTCTTTCTACCTCGCTGTCTCGACTCTCGCATTCTCTATTTCTCTCTCAGATTATATTCTCAGTCTCTCTGCTTCCTCTCAACTTAGATCAAGGTAGGCATCTAATTCAACTTTTTATTCATAGTATTTTACTTTAATTTAAGCTTTCAATCTAATTTGTGGACATTGATAATTAAATCAGATGTGAAATGCTCAAGCATCTCAAAAACGTTGTGAATCATTGAATCTAAATCGGGGGAAAAAATATAATAATCGGACTGGACTGGATTCGGACTCAAGAAAAAATTATCGGACTGGACTGGACTGGACTCAAAAAATATTTGGATCGGACTTGGACTCAATTTCTCGAGTCCAAAAAACTTTGGACTAGATTTGGATTTGACAAAGTCCAATCCAGTCCAATCCACTTACACCCCTAATTAAGGGTACCCTAGAGTGAGAGCATGAGGAGGCAATCCCGAAGCTGAAATTGAATTCAGAAACTCTTGCTGATACAAATTTCTCTTATCTTTGGGAACAGAATCAATCGAATAGTATGTTTTTCCTTCTCTGAGAAATTTCTCAACAACCTTATCATTTATCTTGTCAACATCTTCGTTGAGGGGTGTGATGATGGCCCTTTCAACCATATAATTTCCTTCTCCCACATGTTGACTTAAATTTGGAAAAACCTGGTCAATCAACATTTCAATCGAGACATCATCAGTTGATGGTATTACCATATGATTCGGCAGTTTTATCATGTGATCTGACACGGTAGGTTCATCTCCATTGCCAATTGAGAGCAATCGAGTAGCAAATGCGTTGTCATCTCTTGATCTCATATTTTCTCTCAAATGCAAAATACTGAGGTGTCTCCAAATAGGGGACTTGACAAATGACGCATCGATCATTCGAGCTCTTGTTCTATTTCGAACCACTGGTAACACTTGTCTGAAATCACCACCAAACACAATACTTTTTCCCCCAAATGGTAAGTCGTTTTCCATTAAGTCGTGAACGATCAACGGGCTTCAAAATGATATATGTGTGTCATTGGAGCCTCATCCCATATAATTATGGTAGAGTGCTTTAGTAAAGTGGCAGTTTTAGAATGCTTGGTGAATGAGCAAGTTGAGTTGCTATCAGGTTGCAATGGGAGCTGAAAAGTTGAGTGCGATGTTCTTCCCTGATGCAACAACGTCGCTGCAATTCCAGATGTCACCATGGGAACAACACTTTCACCTCTTCCTTTTACGGTTGCTAGGAGTGCTTTGTATAAGAATGTTTCACCGGTGCCTCCTGGACCATCAACGAAAAAAGCTCCACCGGTTTTTGAAATGACAGCATCCATAATTGTGTTGTACGCATGTCGTTGATCGCTATTAAGAGTGTCAACACACGCCAAGTCCTCTTCTGAAACTGGCACAGAAAAGTACTCCTCCATGATTGCGGGAAGATCGTCGATGTCCTCAGTACTTTCTGGTAAACTTGGCAATTCTGTGAAGTTAGAAATTCTTTTTCTCAACGGCCGTAATAAACGATCAAAGTCCTGCAGAAGCTTGTGAGTGAGAACAACATTGTTAGTTGTCGTGCTTGAAGATGGATAATCCTCAACCATGTACGTGAAGAACTCATCCCATAGGGCACGTAACCCAGTGGGTTGGCAGTATACCAAGATGGTTGCGAATAATCTTCGTAATGATGATGGCATTCTTACAAAAGATGCTTCTAAAAGACACTGACGGATGCTTTCATCACTCTCAATTAGACCAAGGGATTCCGTAGCAGCTTTAAATGTCGGTTGTGTGACACCATTGACCGTTCTCAGATGTTCAAATGATTGGGGACCTCGCATGTGGTTGAGCAATAATCTTAGGTAAAATCTCTCTCCTTCAAGTGGAGAAGCTACGTACAATCGTCCAATAACTCGCTGATTACTTCTCCTTATTTACCATTCACACCTAGACTTAAGCCACCTGTAATGCTCTGGAAATTCTCTATAAAGATATCTTCTTGCACCTGGATCAGTTTCATTGATCTTAAAGAACTGAGTCAGCATCGTTCTGGAGTTTCTCGGGTCTTCTAATACGTCTGAAATTAGGCAGTTCTCTTCGAATCTCACTTGATGCATGTTTGGCAAATGCACTTGCAAACGATCCACAGATGGATACATTCGAGTTAAAGGGAATTTGTAGATTTTCCAAAAAGCTTCGGGTGCACAAATCCATCTCGCATCCACGTATTGTGCAATCAGATCACCATTCTTAACTTCCATGGATACTCTATCTGAACCCTTATGTATATATTTATAGAGATATTTGACACACTTAATGCTACTGCATATCTCTAAATTGACGTGACAGTCATACTTTAAGAGCAAAAATGGATTGTAGGGAACTACCCATCGGTTGTCTAATTCTATCCGAGAATTTTGACGCAATGGTACAGGTGGATGATCTTGTCGGCAACGATATAGAGGATATGAGTCATTTCCCTGCATTGTTGCATTAGTAAATGACTTTGGGAATCCTTTCTTACAACTCCCTTGTTTCATGCATGGAGAATCCCTGTTGTGAACACCACATGGACTATGAATCATGTGTTTAATAACTTTTTTGTACAATTCCGGTTCTTGTTGTTCATCTGAAATTTCTGCTCTGACAATTATATCGTAGTCATCTGGAGTGGTAAGCTTGTCAGTTTGTTCGAGGATCAACAACATATGAACATGTGGAAGACCCCTCTTTTGGAATTCAACTACATATACATAAGCAACCACCTTTCCAAGGATTCCCCTTTCTAGAACATCTTTTTTTAACTCTTCAAATTTAGCATGAAACATCCTTGTCAGTAGATCTGGCCGATCATTTGGAACTTGTCGAGTCAATAGTTCTGATTGTATTTCTGACCACGATGGATTGCATGTCAGTGTCAGAAATATGTCCGGCTTGCCAAACTTTTGTATCAAGGTCATGGCATCTTGGTACCTCTGGTGCATATCTCGTGGGCTTCCTACGAATGAAGATGGTAGTATCATTCTTCGACCAACCTTCTCTGTAGATGAAAGTTAACAAAAAAAATTAATTTTAATTGAAGGGATTGGTTTCATTAAGAAGAGTATTGGTATAGGTAAATCAATCTGAACCTGTGTTATGCTCTCCAGCATTTATAGAATCCTCTAAACCCTTGTACAAATAAGCACGTATCTTGTCTTGATTAAGTGCAATCCATCTCAGCTTGGATGCTTGCATTTTGACACAGTTATCAACAACATATTGTTGGAGTAGACGACCACCTCTTAAAAGTAGAGAATCAAGATGTTGTCGCATCTAAGGAACATTATTTTGTTGATGTTAGAATGATATGAGTATAAGCTATAGGAAAATAGGACATACACATAAGAATTTCAAAATAATTTTCACATGAAACATATATGCATAGAATTCTCGGCATGTCAGCTTCCTGCCAGTAGCAGTACAACTGTTTAAATCCCAACCATAAGAGTCATAAGGAAATAATAGAGGATATTATAGTAGGTCGTAATAACCCGCAATATCTTTGATATACATCAGTTGTCCATTGACAAACTCTATCATAATATATCGCTCTTTTAGGTTAGCCATGTCATCCCCTCCAACGACAACGGCTGCCACCTGGGATGCTGAAGGCATTGAGTATTGATGATTATTAGCAGGTTGCTCTTTGATGACAAACTTGCAATCGTGTATGTCCGTACGTTGTGCAAGATGCCGAAGATTATGAACAAAAGGATAATGGGCATTTAGAATATTCTTAATTCTGTCAATGATGTCGATCCGTAATGAAGAATTTTCAGCTGCACGATTTTCATTTTCATGATCAGTGTCATAAATGTAGAGCTGAAGGAACCGAGGGAGATCATTTGAATTCAAAGGCAGAAGACCGCCTATGCGGTGATAAATTGACATTTGAGCTCGATATGTGTACACACCTTGACGTGCATTGGCCAATTCATCATTTATTTCTACTCCCATTGAAGTGAATGGGAAGACATGGTACTTACGAATGTTCTGTCTGAAGTGAATCCCATTATCTGATTTATCAGAGAACATGTCAAGTAAATCAGTGGACAAAGGTAACTCAGGTAGATTAACCTTTCCATTTAAGCAGCAAAGTTCAGGAGATTCAAATCTGAACAGGCGTGCTTGACAATGTGGACACGTTGTCATTGTAGGCAAATTAAATATAGGCACCCCTTGTGACTCGGTGTAATTTCTTGCACAATTTCGATAGCCATGTCTCCCCACTTTCCAAACCCTTACATCATCAGAGATGAGACTTGATATGTTGTTCGCATGGGATCTATTGTTGTTACCAATTTCAAACAATGGATCAGGCAAACAACTTTCTCTTTCGGTCTCAGCTAAGTGTGGAAAGTCTCTTGCATCGGTTATGAGTTCTAATATATCTGCATTTGTTCTTCTACTTTCTCCTACACAAAAGAATCGACTGGGCAAGTTGCGTCCATCTGCAAGGTCCACGTAACTTTCATTGGGCATTTGAATATGATTCTCAATGTTACGGAGTTCACCAATGGGGTGTGCTGCATGATTGAAAAGGTATATATTTAATGAGTACATTAAATGGTGTTTCGTATATTACTACTTTGTAATTTATTAACGTTAGAGCTCTTACAATCGTGTATTTCGCATCCATCTCCATTGACAAATGATTGTAATTAGTAATGTCTCGTCATGGGTCTTCTAACTTGTGAAGAGTTGGAAGCATCATTACGATTTTGAATCATGCAATGTCCTTGTGCAGAGGCTGTTTGAGGTCGACTTTCTTGAGATGCAACGACATTTTCTCGGATTACACGGGCATAATTAGATTGCCTTCTTGCTTTCTCATGTCCTCTTTGCTCAGGTATAAGTGATTGCCTTTGACGTCTTTTCTTATCACTCCATTTCCTCCTTTGTTGTTGCATTTTTTCTCCTTTATTTTCATCCATTATGAAACTACAAATACCAATCTTAACTTTGTTATTATAAGAGGAGTAGCGTGATAATATTTTATATGAATTCGTTTGTGTGTAAATTCTTATTCAAAAACTTATTTTCTTATTTTTATGTAATATGTATTGTCATATATCAATAGAGATTTATGATATCAACGCCTACAAATTCCTCTCTTAGTCTAACTTTAATTTTTAAGGTTTGATAACTTTTTTTCTAAGTTATTTAACATTAATTAGTGAGTACCCTTTGAATGGTAGTTCATAGATATTTTATATTTTTGTATTTTGTTTAATCTTATAATCTAACTATAAATTCAAAGTACTAATAAAATTTAATTTAACGCTATTGAAAATGATTAATATAAGTAAGCTTTTACTTTTTTATGTAGTTCTCTTTGAATGGTAGTTCATAGATTTATGTATGACATGACAATTAAATATAAATTATTATATTTGTATGATGTATTATTACGAATACTTTTACAATAACAATGCTTGTACATATATATAACCGTGTATGATAATTGGTTTTGTTATTGTGTCACAATCTATACATCTCAGTGTTCGATTTTGTTTGATTATGTCACACTGTTTTTGTCTTTTTGTAAATTAAATTTCATAATAACATTGAGAAATTATTTAAGATAATTAAGCTCTATTATTTGCATCTGAAAGACCAAGAGGGAGCTCATGGTGTACATAAACATAAGGAACGACTATTATAAACGACAAATTTGTACATCTCAAACTAATATATACATATTAAACTTGAAGATGAAGCTGGATTTGAGCACAATTATCGTAAACTAAAATATAAAATCATTATTATTGTATTGAAAAAAAAGTGTCAATAATGCATCTCTCTCTTTAATTAAAAAAGTCTCAATATTCTTCTACACAATTTTCTTTTTAGAAGAAACTAACAACGATGATTTTAAGAACTTAAGCAATTTAATCCAATCTGAAGAGTTCTTTTAATTCATGAAGAGCTACTTAACTACAACAACGGGAAATCTAAGGCAGAGAGGCATCTGATAGAATTATGCATTGCTTTACTCGTTACATAAAAGAATCCCTACCTTTCAGCCCATATATTCTCTAGTTTTGGTGATATCATATCATCAATCATCATAAACATTACAAATAGAGAGCCCATCTCCCTGTTATCTCCTCTACCCAATTCAGCCCATCTCTCTCTATGCGTGCCAATTATCTCCTCCTCTACCCAATTCAGCACATCTCTTTCTCTCTTTAAAACGCGTCTACCACCAAGACAACACAGGCGAGCGATTCCGTCCAGCTTCAATATTGTTTCTCCGTCTACCACCGCACCACCACCGTCAATTATTCTTTCTGCATCTCGTCTCCGCTTGTAACCCCATCTACCACTACGCCCCTGTATCTCTTATCTCGCTCTATAAATGGAAAATTGAAGTCTTCCCATATGTCTAGCTTGAAATGGAAAATTAAGTGCCCGTTCGTTATCGTTTTTTATTTTCGGTTTTCAGTTTTTTTGAAAACTAAAAACCAAAAACCGGAAACCATAAAAAGTGTTTTCACTTTTTAGTTGTCAGTTTTCATAATCATCATGTTCCCAATAAATTTGACTAATTTTTTATATTCCAAAATAAGTGAAACACTTCTCTCATTTATGTATATCATATGACTTTGAAAATCAAAAAACCAAAAAACAGAAAACCACAGTAATACCGAACGGGCCCTAAGATTTTCTTTTTGAAGAATTTGAAGAAGTTTTGGGGAAAAAATTGGACATTTTGTCGGTCAATTAAACCACTGAGATAATTGAAGGTGGAGAAAGAAAAAATCAGAGAAGAAATATAGATGTTGGATTGTAATTGTTGAGGTGAGTTTGAAATCTCTTCATTTTTTCGTTTGCATGCAAGTAAAACCTGTCTTTCTTGTAATTTTTATTTTTTCTTTTTGAAATAGTACTCATATTTGAAAAATGAATCTGGAAAAATGAATGATTTATTATAATTGGGAAACCAAAAATCTTATATGTATTGCAATTTTCATTGTTTTATTTGATTTAGTATTCCAGGAATTCTTTTTTTTAAAAGAACAATGTAATTATTCTATGGAAAGATTGGTTTTTTTCAGAATTATTAATCCATAAAAAGGTTGAATTTTTGTTTTGAGAAATTATAGGTATATAAAAAAAAAGGATTTTTTAACAAGAATAATACAAACTTTTGCCCGTTCTCTCGCAATAATACAAACTTTTGATTATTTTTTAATAATACAAACTTTACATCAAAATTCCTCCAAAAGGACAATACCGGGTTTTTAACTTGTTGTAGGAGGTAATTGGGCCGAGGTGGTTCGTGGGTGGGGGGTTGGGGGAGGGGGGACAAAGAAGAAAGATCATTTTGTAATTTTTTTTTTATTTTTTTACCTAAGTTATAAGTCAACTTGGCCCATCGAAGAATTTTGATGTAAAGTTTGTATTATTAAAAAATAATCAAAAGTTTGTATTATTGCGAGAGAACGGGCAAAAGTTTGTATTATTCTTGTTAAAAAATCCTAAAAAAAATTGTCTTTCTTGCAACTATAATATTTTTTTTTCAAATTCGTATTCATATAACAAAAATGAATTTGGAAAAATGAATGACTTTACTATGGAAAGATTGGTCTACCACAACCTGTCATCTACCAATATCACATTCAAAAGAATTGTTTTGGGAATAATGTAATATGTCTTATTAATCTCTCTGCTTGTAACTTGAGGAAAGGTTGTGGTAGATGTAAGTTTAAAGTGATCTTTTTTTTCTATGTTTCTATGTTTTGAGAAATGAACTAGTTTGTAGGCCCGGGCTATGCCCCGAGTACTTATAGTTTTCATTATCAATAATTTACTTTAAAATGATATCACCAAATATCATTTGGTTTAGTGGTTAAGACTTTAGTATATAAACTTGAAGGTCATGGGCTCAAATCATATACAATGCATTTACTATTTTTTTTTTGTCAGTATGGATCATGTGAAGTAAAACAAACCGAAGAGAGAGCGCCACGCAAGACCGGTACCTTAGTTAACACCTTTTAATATATTAGTATAGATGGTTGTGGTAGATTTCTATGTTTTGAGAAATTATAGTCTTAAAAAATAATCTTGCTAAACATTCACCAACTAACAATGTTGTTCTTGCTAAAATGAATTTTATATAGAAAATAACATTTATAGGTTTGTCTTGAATTTAACGAATTGATTGATTAATCATAACTCAATGAAATTAAAAGACTTAAAAATTACTCCCTCCGTCCCATAATACTCTTGACACTTATCAATGCACGTAGTTTTAGATGATAAGTTGTTGTTTGGTTATCAATTGTTATTTTATTGAAAAGTAGATGTGATAGGAGTTAGTAAAAGTAGTATTCTTTTATTTTAAAGAGAGAGAGTGTGGATCATGTTTAGAGTTGGTGGGTGGTAGGAGTGGTATTATTTTATTTGGAGGAGAGAGAGTGTGGGGCGCCCAACTTAAAATCAGAAGAATTAAAATAATAGTGGCCATATCCAAAAATAGAAGTGTAAAAGATTTTAGGACGAAATGAAAAAGGAAAGTGTAAAGATTCTTGACTTGGAGGGAGTACCTTTTTTGAGTGTTATCTAAGTTGAACTTGAGATTGTCCTTTGGAAGTTGAATGTGAGACTGCTCTTGATGATCCTCTTGTCAATTATGTTGTTGTAGTACTTATAAAATCAAACCATAGAGATATTGTATTAGTTATAAAATCTCTATTCTATAAGGATTCTGAAGAACACACCAAATTTTATGAATTATGTAATTACCTGATATTGGACAGATTGTAATGAATGTAATGAATTTTGTAGGTAAAGGGATGGGAGATTTTATGTTCCAGTGAATGTGAAAAATGCAAGCTTAAGAAGAGTGAGTTCTGCAGGAGGTGTAATCCGTGTTGTTCCAGCAACACATCATCAAGTAGAAGCTGATAATTCTTTGGCAAATGACCCTGCAATTGGGGGAAATGGTATGTGCGTAGTTCTGGTTATGAAGAATGGGAGTAGAGGAAGAAGGGATAAGAGGAAGAAATGGGAACGCAACTGTCAGGGAATTGTGGTAACTGTGTTGGGGGAGTTGGGTGGTTTTTGTTTGAGAGTGAATTACAGTTATTTGTGTGCCGTGATTTTCTGTTGAATATTGAATGTGATTTAATTTTTATTATTTTATTAGATTGTAATTTGTATTATTTAGTTAGGATAAAATAGTATTTTTTGTATTTTAGTGTCCCCCCTCTCTTCCCTTATATAATAGAGATAATGACGCATCGAATAAGCAATTTAATGGATGTCATCTAACTTAGGCTCTGTTCTTTTGGATTGAACTGAATTAAACTTAATTTGTCTAAACTGAACTTAATTTGTGTGAACGGAACTGAACTGAACTGAACTGAATTGTACTTAACTGAATTAAAATTGTGGGAGGAACTAACTGAATTTTCCTGAAGTGCACTGAATTGAATTTTTTGAACTGAACTGAATTTGTCTGAACTGAACTGAATCTGTCTGAACTCAACTGAATTTTCATTAATTCAGTCCAAAAGAACAAAGCCTTAGTTGGTAAAATCTTGTGGGGGTGGTACTCAAGACTTAGGATCGAATCTCGTCTACATCACTGTGCCTAATCGCTCTTGAATAGCAAAAAAAATCCATATCTATGCACTAAAAACATTTTTGGCGAGCTATTTAAGGCCCTACACTAGATGGATGTACGTAGGGCTGTTCAGAGTGCGGTTTGGACCGCACCAAACCGTAACCCAAACCGTTTTTTCGCGGTTTGGGTTGGTTTGTGGTTTCAAAATTGCGGTTTGGGTTATGATTTCAAGCAAACCGTGGTTTGCGGTTTGGGTTAGGTTTTAATTTTTGTAAACCGAAACCGCACCGTAAACCGCAATTTTATATGATTTTTTTTATCTATTTTGATTTTTTTAAATACACTTGACAAGGTGGCATACAAGTATACAACTAAACAAAGAAGTTTGAGGTAAAGAACTTGGACACTTTTGATAAATTATTATTTATGTTTAATTATGAAGTCAACTTCATATTTATTTGGACTCTTTATATTTATTAACAAATTTTTTTTACTCTTAGATTACAAAATTAATATCGCGGAGGAAAAAATGGTTAAACCGCAAACCAAACCGCACCAAACCGTTTTACGCGGTTCGATTTGGGTTGGTTTGGGCAAAAGTGCGGTGCGGTTTGGGTTGGGAAAATGTCAAACCGTATATTTGCGGTTTGGGTTGGGTTACATCCCAAACACACCAACCCAAACCGCGAACACCCCTAGATGTACGTATCAAAATGTCTCCCTCTAACATGTTTGTTAGAAAGCTGTTTTTCATTAAGCCATATTCCTGCTAATCTGCTAATACTAACCCCTTGTTTCTAAATAAGTCGTAATAATTGGGACTTTCACGCTTTGCGTCTGAAAACTTTGACCAATTAATATCTCTAATTATGTATTTCTAAAATTTATAAAAAGTTGATATTATGAAAATATTTTTGAAACAAATCCAACGACACCTTAGATGATCATTTTTGTATTTATATATTAGTAAAAATAATACAGTGAAAGCCGTGTGTAAATAGTCTAAGAAAAGTGTTGCACTTAAAAAGAAACAGAGGAAGTATATATTTTCAGCTTTCAACTTTTCAACTTCGATTAATCAAGTGATATTATATGAAATTGTTCTTCAATCTAGTTAACTATTTAATGTATATGCCACCCCCTTTTATTTTTGAAGTTACAACATGGAAAAACATATAATTTCAAGGCGATTCATGCAATGAAGAGAAAAAATAGAGATGGGAAAAAAATGTACATGTGACGAGAACAGAGATAAAACACATTTCAACCAAAAACAAAAGCATTGCGCAATCTCAAAAACTAACAAGAAACTTCTTAAAATTCAATCAACTCATATAAATTTCAGGTCGATGGGTTTGGACTTTGGATGAGTCAGATCCACACTATCTAGTTATACATGAAGTTAGGATTTGGGTCGGCTGAATTCGGATCCCCCCTGGATAGTCATTTACATAACACATGAATTTGTTGGTTAGTGGGTTGATCATGTCTAAGATTACAGTTAGCAGCAAAAGTTGGTGGTGGTGCTATAGGATGACCGCACAAGAATCATCCTGAACTAAAGCAGCCAAGCAGGTAGCGAAATCAGCAAATGGGCACGCTCAGTTAGCATCTTTAAAACTTCTATGGTCCCTTGAAACCTCCATTACATTTGGCTACTTTTCTTTCATAACAAAGGTAACTTCCTTGTCAAATTCGATCATTACTATGAAGCTATACAATTGATACATATATTTCATGAATGGTAGCAGGAATTACAACCAGAAAGATGCCTAATTATGACCTACCCTGAGAATAAATATAGCGACCTCACACACACCATAGGATTTCAAACTTCACGCTTTGGCCTATTGCGAGCTCTAGGAAGTGCAGGTTCCTCTTTTCTCGGGAACACTGCTTCATTCACGTCATCATTCTCTTCCTCTGCTTCTCTTATCGCCTCATTCATGGCAAGCTGTCACACAAGCACAGTTAGGAACAAAAATAAGCTAATAACAGGACAGGCAGTATAATATGCATATCTCACTGTATTACCAATAGCATCATCCAAAGACTACTTCTAAATCAAACAAAAGAATTTATATCAGCTAGTTTTCATCATCCTATGCAATATAGTTTTCCATCAATTTGGGGCAGGGGTGGATAAACTCTATTCCAATATTTTTGACTACTTTTTTCTTAATTAATTTCTTTTAAGTGATAAATGTGAAGATCAGAAGCCATTGAATAGCCGGCATGTTTTATATTAAGGAAAATTCACCTCTACTACAGAATTTGAAACATTTAATACCGAAAATGTCAGTTTTGTTCTAAAAGCAGTAACTATGGATTCCAAACTTGCAAAGGCAAAAGTACAAGGTAGATGGTAAATTTCATCTTGCAAGCAGATTTCTCCCTAATTCTCAACTTCAGAATTTTTTGTCACCGGCAGGCAAGAACTGAGCAATACTATACATCATGTGCAAAGTAGCCATTTCGATAACAAAAAATCAGAGCAAACAATTGAGAGACTGAAAGTTAGTCTTAATAATTGAGTAATTTCGCCTAACACGACATCTCTTTTACGCTGAAAAAACCCAGTCACTTCAGGCATCAATCATTAACCCCTTATCATGTCATCTCCATTTCTAGCAACTTTATATTCAGCTTTACCTAGCCAGTACAGATACGTATGATGACCGCCAACTAATATTATCCATAGAAATATGGCTTGAATCTCATTAAGTGTAAGTGATCCTATGTTCGCTCACCTTAATTTTTCCTTCATATTTCCGCATATTCCTCAAGCATTCCATTGGAGCTCTGTACATCCACGCATTAATAAAAAGACAATAGCCTCCTAGTATCAACTTCTGCCAAGCTAATTTTATCTTCTCAAAACAAGACACTATCTTCAACAACACTATTAAACATCACTTCCAACTCCCTAGCCAACTAAAATCCGAGCTACTTTCTTGAAAACTAACAAATGCTAACCCACCAAAGGGGTATCAAAATTTTCACTACATCAAAATTCATCCTGCCCCAGCCACATAGACCCTTAGAACCCTCTTGTTTCCATAGCCACACTGAATCCTTGTCCAGCTTTCTTATTCTAATTGGAGAAGAAGATTAATCCATCAGAAGTACTCCTTCTCAGATTTTGACCAGGATATGGACAAAGTACCTACAGGTTGACGACTGCAAACCAAGATAAACTGTGTACTCTTGCCTCAATGAAAATGGTACATAAGCAACACTAAGAGAGTGTTTGGTTGGGCGGATAACATTTTCCTAGAAAAGAGATTTTCCACTTTTTCTTTGTTTGATTTGTAGAGGGTGGAAAATAGTTTTCCAAATGGGGGAAAATAGTTCTTCGAAAGATGGAAAACACGTGTCTTCCTTATAGGAAAGCAAGCTACATTTTCCTCCCTATTCTTCACTTACCTCTTTCTTTCCTCCCATCCATCTTCATTCATTTCAATTCTTCCTTTTTCTCTTAAATTTATCATGCAATGAACTAAACAAAGAAAAACGACACCAAAAATATTTTTTACCTTGGAAAATCATATCCCATTGAGAATGTAGTCTGTCCAACCAAACAGAGCCCAACTTCAAAAAACTACTTACCCTACTTATTTCTTTCTATGTCCGTATATTAGTATACCAAACTAAAATACATATTTCAAAGATGTCAATCTTTCCCCTTAATTGATCCTCTGGCATTAGAATCCTTCCCATTTCTTATCCTAAGATGATACACTCATACACCTAACCTTACAAAAAACAAATTTCCCAAAATCCCTCTATTTCCCCTTCAAACATTCCCAACAGGCAATCACTGATATAGGAAATGAACCATCCATTATCTCTTTCAGGAAATGAAGAGGATCCCAACTCGCTTCCCTGGAAATGTATCTCCACAGCACCACCGTCACACCGAATTCAGACAAGAATTCCAGTTTTCCACACAATGAGAATCCCTAAAGAATCAATAGCTATTATGCAATGAGGACATAATCAGTCAAACATAATTCAGACGAAGTATTTCCACACAATTCAGCTAAATATTGATCAAACTATGCCAAAATACCCACATTTTCACCAAACAACAGACCAAAAAAGATTATATCACCCAAATGGGTAATATAATTGTCTATAAAGCAGTGTCAGTGTGACATATTGTGTATTGGCAAGCGTAACTGTTGCGGCAAAAAAGAAGCGTTAAATTAATACCTCCTCAAGGAACTTCTGGTCAAGTTTATCGCCAATTCGAAAAGCAGTGAAGACAGTAATGGCGAGGAGAGAGAGTGGGAAGACGAATGCGAAAATGAACTGGCTGGTGCTTGGCCCTGCGCGAGTAACGACGCTTACCCCTCTCTCATTTTCCGGCGGTCGAATTCGCCGGAAAAACGAACGGCCGACGATCGGAGGGAATTTGGAAAAGTAAGATGAAGTGTTTGCTGTGATGGGTAGAGAGCAGGAGAGAGAGAGTTTGGAGAGAATACTACTCAAAGCTGCCATTTTTGGGAGGCTTTTAAGTGGATAGATGAAGTGATTGGTGTGCCTAGCCTATCTTATGGGCAATGGCTTCGGTTTATTCATACCAAAACACTAACGGTTAATTTGAGCGAATGGCTTACCATCTAAGAGATGTATAAACTTTATAAACTTATTAAAGTCGTATGTACCAAATATTACCCTTCGATTTAATATCGTAATATTTTCTTTTACGAAATGTCGTTTGATATCTGGTTGTCAGCACTGCATTCAATTATCGTTTTCTCGTTAATCTCAGGGAGATAATCTTGCAAATCAAGTAGCATTTTCATAGTGTTGTAGTTAGTTGCTCAATATACATTCATAAGTGTTGAATATAATTATGCTTACTATTCAACTAATATTGCCGATATATAAATTTATCTTAAGTGATATGAACTTCTCTCGACTTATTTTATATTAACATAACCAATGTTATC